>AP028436.1:5726133-5810370 GCA_036509395.1 Antheraea yamamai
GGGAAAAAATTTTTGAACATTTTTTTCACTTGCAGACTGTGACGAAATTTTATTTAGCCGCAAAAGATAAAAAAACGCAAAATGATTAAAAATTCAAATTTGAAGGATCCCTAAAAATTTAAATATTAAAGATAGAAATTTGGCTCGATGAATTTTTTGTTGATAATTTATCGCTTAATGAGACCTATCCATTCATTTTTACAAAATGAAAAACGACAATACAATTGTATAACGCATTTCGTGTCGAAATCGTATCTTAAAACCATGGATGACACCTGGGCTCCTTAGGTGTATTAAAAATAGGGATAAAATGCACTTAAAAGTGAAAAACCATCCGTATAATGATATTATGAAATTAACATACTTGAGATACAGGAACTTTTGTGGAAATTTGTTTAAAAAAATTAGAAATTCAATATGAAAAAACTCAACTAGAAAAAGCAAGTACAGCTTCAATTAAGAAAACTTGGCAATATATAATATATAACTAATCTTAAAACTAAAAATAAAATTTCAACTGATCTCTTTAAATCTTGTACAGATATAACTTATGCCGTTAATCAAGCAAACGTATTCTTTGCAAATATTGGTCGAAATCTAGCCGAAATGATAAATTGTAATCCCCCAGATAAACCAGATTTAGATCATGTATTAGGAGATTCTTTTGTACTGCTAGAAACAGATAATTTTGAAGTCTTTTCAATCATTAATTCACTTCGTATTGAATGTGCTATGGGTTGTTGGGATGGGATATCAACTAAGGTAGTTAAGTTAAATGAAGATAAACTAATTCCAGCAATAACACACATTTTTGTAACCTTTCGATAACAAGTGGTAAATTCCCAATGGCATTCAAGAGGTCAAATAATTATCCCAGTTAACAAAGATGGGGACAAATCAGTAATTGATAAATTAAATAGCAAATCACTAGTAAATTAACTTTATTTAATTTAGAGTAAAATATGCACAGTAATCGCTATGATGTCACAGAGTATAGAGAATACAAAAGAAAATGAGGGATGTCAAGTGTGAGTTTAGTTATTAAGAGGCGCGTAATTCAAAATACATTTAACAGTAATAAATAATTATCGTCCGATTTCCCTTTTGCCAATATCTTCCAAAATATTAGAGAAGATTATCAATAACCAGTTGATAAAATTCTTGAAAAGCTCTGTATCTCTGTAATATAAGCTCTGTAATATCAGGTAATCAGTATGGATTTCGTAGAGGTATATTAACGGTTGATGCTATTACGGAATTTTGCGTCTTTATTTTAAAACATCTTGACAAGGGATTTAAATGTCTTGGTATCTTTCTCGGTCTTGCAAAGGCTTTCGATACAGTTTCGATTCCTCTACTCTTGCAAAAACTTGAGCATCTGGGGATCCGTGGAATACCATTCCACCTCTTTGAAGATTATCTTACAGACAGAACTCGGTCTGTTAAAATAGGAGATATTGTTAGTGACCCAGTTTCATTACATAAACGATTTGTGTCAGTTAGAAATAGAAAACGGGAAAATTATTACTTTTGCTGATGACACTGTTCTATTATTTCAAGGACAGAATTGGAGACATACATTTCTAAGCGCTCAATTAGCTTTTAATTTTGTATGTGCCTGGCTACGTACAAATCAAGTCGCGCTGAATACAAGTAAAACAAAATTCATGACTTTTAACATTCAAAATAAATCCCATTCAAGCTTCGATGATCTGAGATTGATTGTACACTCATCATCGTGTCCGAATACATTAACTGACTATTGTCCCAATTTAGATGAAGTTAAAAACACCAAATATTTGGGTGTCGTTATGGACAATAAATTATCTTTCCAATATCATATTTCGTCATTAGTACATCGCATCCGTAGGCTTATACAAATTTTTAAATGTATTAGACAAGTAGCAAACAATAACATTGTAAAAATGATATACTTTGCATTATGCCAGTCACTTCTACTTTACTGCATTCCGTCTTAAGGGGGAAACAGGTAAATTCATTTTGCTACTCCTAGAAAGGGCTCAAAGAGTCATACTGAAAGTGATGTTTTTCGACCATATAGGTACCCCACAGAGAATCTTTACGAAGAATGTCAGGTTTTAACCGTTAGACAGCTTTTTATCTTACAAATTATCCTTCATCAACATGTAGGTAGGTAGGTAACCAAACTTGCAATTCTCTGATAAGAGAGGAAGGGCCGAGGACATAAGAAAAGTACCTAAACATAACACTTGATTTGTTTGTCGTTTTGAAGGCTTCCTGGGAGGATCGCTCTATAATAAAGCGAATAATATACTACAGATTAGTCAATACAACAGACCTACTATTAAAAAACTCACTTTCAAATGGTTACATTCACAAAATTACACAAATACAGAAAAATTAGTATTACCACAATTTAAATTATAATTATAAATTCAGTAGTTCAAATCATACACTTTTATTTAATAAACAATTCACTCATTACTATCATAAAACATTTTTGTCACACTCGGAATGCCGTGTTACACAATAATTTCACATATTTAGTTAATTCAAATTAAGCTTTTATTTATTACATATGTTTAAGTTACTGTTTGTTTTAGTTCTCATTATATGAAATTGTGATATCTGCGATATGGTTTGTAACTAGTGCAGATACCAATATTACTGTTAATTATGTACACATTGACTTGGAACTTTAAATAATATTCTTATTATTTGATTGATTAATACATTTTATAAAAATGTATATAATTATTGCTCCGGGCGCCAATAGATATGAAAACCACACTAATGTTAATAGTATCAATAAAGAAATTCAAAAATTTTAGTGTTGTCGTTCACACTATAATTAATTTTAAAATTAAAAAAAGAACACAGTTTTTTCATTGCTTGAGTTTTCATTTCTGTCGGTAGTACTTGTGACTGCCTTAAGTTTTCTTTATAAAGTTAATAACCGATGCAGACGAAGTTGCGGGCATCAACTATATTAAATAAGACACTATAAAGTATTTCTTAATAATTGCGTTACCGTATCATTTAGTGTTTAACAAGGTAAGATTTCAGGGAACAAGATGAACACTTGCAAAGATTTAAAGGGTGCTTAACGTTGCAAATGCTCGAGATTAGCATAACAAATTGTACGAGATTTGTTATTCGATTCTGCGAACGTTCGAGTTTAAGTCCACGTAAACGAAGATGAATCGAGTTTCTTTCTAAATATTATACTGGATTATGGTAAAGTTTCCTTCACGCTTTGCGCTTATAAACTTGTTTTTTTTTTAATGTTTAGAGTCTGTCCGGATGAGGTGTTTTACGCGCGAGTTGACTCGCGCGTAGACTTTCGCGCGTACCCGAGATACTAGAGCTTCATATATCCCGTCCAGATGGTGCGACGAGTTTCCTAACTCGTGCGTAAAACGCGTGCAATGAGCGAGACTCTCGACTCTCGACGAGCGCCGCATGCCTCGAGATACTCGGGCCCCATTGCTGCGTCCAGTACTACGCGCGAGTCAGTAGCGAGTCGACATAGTCATCAGTCGTCTATCCGTACGACTTTTTTTTTTTTTTTTTTTTCGAACTGACTACGCTATTGACCAAGCAAGGTCTTAACAGCTTCACCGGACTACTAAGGCGAGCGCTTAAGGCACTCAGCCGATTTTATTTTGACAACTAGCTCAAGGATGCGCGGCACACCTCGGCTCTGGCTGTTGCCTGATACATGCAATTCGCGACCTATCTGAGCTAACCTAAGCTAAGCTAACTATTCATACATATATGAGTTGTTGAAACATATATGTGTACCAAGCATACATACCTCAACAACTCTTATATATATTTCGTATCGGATAATATTCTAAACTATTTCAGTTTTATAAGGGAAAAAAATAAAACCCTTCCACTTGCATGTGTAAGCGTGTATGCGTGCACGTGCGTGGAGGTGATATGTGTAATGTTGTCGCAGTGATGTAAGATTTTGTGTCACTGTATCGCGCGAGCAGCGTACTCAAGGGCTCCACGCCGAGGGATCGGACCTAGGCTTGAGCCGCTGCCGAGGGGGGCCTAGTCTGGTGTGCGGGAGCGAAATTTACCCCCAGACCACGGCGGCGTGATCTGTGGTTACGCGGGCGTGGGCGTGAGCACGCTCTGTTTGGAGAGACAGGCTGGTACTGATCGTTCACTGCCGTTATTTCATCGGGAGGGTCGGTAAAAATATGTCGCGGACGTCTTTTACAGCGCGCAGCGTTTGGTACGGGTTCGTATTTTGTGGCGGATACCACTAACGGACTGGGATGATTCGCGGCTTTTTCAAAATAACTAATCGTAAGTGATTTTACGTATGCCCAGATAGAAGGCATCTCTAGGTCCCTATGTAGATCAACTCTCCGGACGTACCACGAAGCACCGGTTACTTTACGTAAAACGCGGTTTTGAAGAACCTGCAACTTATGAAAATTATCTTTCGACATATGCGCAAAAACGGGACTGCTATATGTCATCACGGGACGGATACACGTCTTATACAAAGTGAGCTTGTGTCTGAGGGACATCTTACTCCTATGACAAAGCAACGGATGGAGGCGACCCAAGACCATAGCGGCTTTGTTTCGCACTCTATCTATATGTGACTCGAAATTTAAATGTTTATCTAATGTAACACCGAGATATTTGACCTCGTCAGCCCAAGGTATATCGGTTCCGTATAGCCTGATGGGCTCGAGGTTATTACTACGTCGTAAAGCATCGAAGAGTATCGCGGCGCTCTTATCAGGATTAACTTCTATGCGCCATCGACGAAACCATTCACCGAGTGTGCAAACGGCCTTTTCGATGCGCTTCCTAAGAAAATCCGACCGCAAGCTGGAAGTGTAAATAACTGTATCGTCAGCATAGCAACCTACCTCGACCCGTTTAGACCGAGGTAGGTCACTGATGAACAGATTGAAGAGCGAGGGCGCGAGTATGGAGCCTTGTGGCACACCTGAGCGTATCGGGTGGGGCAGGGATAGTTCCCCATCCACTCTAAAGCGGAAAGTCCTATTAGTGAGATAATCGTGGATAATATGAATTAACTTATCGGGTACGTGAGATTTATATAATTTATGGATGAGCCCTCCGTGCCAGACCTTATCGAAGGCTTTGGCGACATCGAAAAAGACTGCAATTGTGCGTTTCGGTTTACGTTTCGGGTCGGCATTAAAATTAGAGAAAATGTACTCCGTGAGGCGGTGTACTTGATTCGTGCAAGAGTGTTCGGCACGAAATCCGAACTGCTCAGGTGGTATTAATTTTAAATCTGTAATCGAGACCTGGAGACGGTTCAGAAGGAGCCGCTCGTATAATTTACCTAATGTATCTAACAGGCTAATCGGGCGATAGCTATCGGGAAGCGTAGCTTTTTTGCCGGGCTTGTGTATGCCTATCACTACGGCCTTCTTCCAGGCGGCTGGAAAGTGGCCCTGGGACATGGCCGCATTGAAGATGCAGACCAATAGAGCTATGATGTGATCGGGAAGGAGTCTCAGTACCTCGTTCCTGATCCCATCGGGACCTGGGGACTTCCTAAGCTTGAGACGCTGGATGGCGGTCGAAACTTCATCGAAAGTTATTGAGGTTAGGGTATCCACGGGAGGGGACGCTAGTGCATGCTCTACCGACAATTCGATCGACCCAATATGGATAGGGTCAGTGTTATCAGTGTTCGGTGAACACTGTGTTTCTAAACTCGCGGCAAGACATTCCGCTTTATCTATGCTATCGAACGCAGGAGGCAATCCGGAACCTCTATCGAGAGGAGGCATCGGAGTAGTGAGATCCGACTTTAAAGTTCGCGAGAGTTTCCAGTAAGACAGGTGGGACGGCCGGAGATCCTCCAGAAGTCTGTCCCACCTGTCGCCCCGAATTTCAGAGATACGAGATTTGACTATTTTACGTAACAAGCGTAAACGGTCGCGATTTTCTGTAGACGGGTAAGCGTCGTGAGCTCGAGTCGCGGCGTTCTTTTCCGTAATCAACGCTCTCACGTCGTCAGGGAGTATGAAACGGCGATCATTCGCCGCTTGTACCTCTTTCGAGGTCTCTCTGACAGCGGTCTGGAGATAGTCGACCAGGGAATCGATAGCCGAATCCGCGTCGGCTTTAGACACCAACACGTCCGGAATCCTGTCTAAATTGCTAGACGAAGGATTTTCTTTAAAATAAAGAGCGAGTTTCGCGTAATCAGCCACCCTAACCGACGGAGGGGTGAAGTCTGAGTTAAAACCTAACTGTAATACGACCGGGCGATGGTCCGAGTCAAGTTCGTGTACGACTTGTATGAGTCGTACCCGAAGCGTGATATTTTTTAACAAAGCTATGTCTAAAACTGACGGACGGCAGTTATCCTGATAATGGGTGGGTTCCGGAGGGGCTATGACGTCAAACGCGAGAACCCTACCTAGTTCGTCGAGTATCCTCCCATTACGAGAGGTTCTCGGACTATTCCAGATAACGTTCCCGCTGTTGAGGTCCCCCGCTATAATGACTGAGTCTCCTAAATTAAGCAACGCTTGCAAATCGGTTTTTAACAACTGCTTATTCGGTGAGAGGTACGCGGACACTAATATAATGGACGGATGACCAGTCATACCTAATTTACACACTGACACTTCCATATTAGTCAGAGCGGGCGGATCTACCGGCATGCAATATAATGAACGCCTATAATAAATTAAGGTGCCACCCCCGCGGGCGACACGGTCGTTTCTGATTATATTATAATTCGCGATTCTAGGATTTCGCATTTTAGGTTTTAGAAGCGTTTCCTGGACGAGGAAAACGTCTATCTGTCTATCGCGCAAGAAGGCAGCTACTAGATCGCGCTGTGTCCTAAGAGATCTCGCGTTAAAAAACGAAAGAGATAGACCGCGCGGTTTTATCCTATTCATAGCCGCGAATTTTATTTACATGAAATTGGATCTTGTGAGCGGGCGATGCGATGTAATGTCGCAGCAATACTCGGGTATTGCGCGAGCACGTTGAGCTTACCCAAGTCCTCCTCCGCCTGGAAAGCTGCGTTGAAGGTTAGGACTTCCTGCAAATCGTGCTCCCGGAATAACTGGAAAATCCAGTTCACTTCAGAGAGCCCCATAGAGAAGGCTGGCGCGGCGCGTGCCGGCCGTGCCTGTGGGATGGGAGCCTGAGGCTTGGGAGCCTGGGGCTGGGGAGCCCAGGGGGCCAGAGGGGCCCGCCCGGGTTGTGGTGCGCGCGGCACAGAGGGTGGCACGCGCGGAGTGGATGCGGGCGCTACCGGGGCGCGAGAGGCACCCGGCAGGCCAGGGAAGGCCTCCACGGACATGAGAGGGGGAGGCGGAGGGCGGGCGGCGACCACAGACGCCCTAGGCACCTGTCGCGCCTGGCGGGGGCGTTGTGTGCGCGGTGCGCGGGGACAGCCGCGATAGTTCGCGGGGTGACCCGCGTTGCCGCACAACACGCAGCTGGGGGGCTCGGTGGTGTCGGGTGTGCGCCTGCACTCCTTTGTGCAGTGATCACCCAGGCACTTGACGCACCTAGGGCGGAGATGACAGTTGCGTGCCGAGTGGCCGTAACTCTGGCAGTTGTGACACTGCGACGGGGTATGGGTCTTCCGGGGGGACTCAACGGTGATGCCGCTGAGGTTGCACACAGAGGTCAGGCTGAAAATAGCCTTACCCTCCACGGAACGATCTAAAATAACTAATACCATGTTATATGGCCTGCGGGTGCGCGGATGGTACATCCGATGTACCTCTCTAACGGGGAAATTCTTCTCTTTAAGGGATGCGATCACGTCTTCGACCGAGATCTCGGCCGGAACGCGACGAAGCACTACTCGGAGGAGGCGTTCCTCCTCAAGGGTAAAAGTAAAAAAGGCTAACTTAGCTTCCCGAAGGAATTTTGTTAGCTGGCGGAAGTCGTTAACGGATGGGACCTTAACCTGGATACCCGCTGGGGTATTTAGGGCGGACGTATAGTTAATTTTGAGTACTTTTAGTCTATTTGAGATGGACATCCACTGGGACTTGTCCTGAATGGTAATCGGAGGCGGTGGGCGGGGCTTCTTAGTCACCGCTACGGAATTCGTAGCGTCGACTTGCGAGAGCGAGTTAGCTCTGCTCGAGCGCGGTTTATCGGCTGCCGATGTAGCCGTGGCAGGCGCTCGAGCGCCATCTACATTCCGAACTAGTTTCTCGGCCGGGCGTCCGGTACCCGAGTCCGAGTCCGACGAGCGCGACGCGGGGCGAGAGCGTTGTTTACGCTTTTGATGTGACACGACTTTAAAATTCTCGCTGTCATTGTCTTTGTCTAGCGCGGAAGGCGCAGTAGACGCGGACGTGGAAATCGTGGGCGTAAGTGACGCGGCGGGTGCGACTGTGTCTAGCTCCATCACGGAGCCGGCCTCCGAGCTGGAGCTCGGCAACTGACCTCTATCCGCCTGGTTCAGCGGTGACTCAAGCGAATCGAGGGGCGCGAACATATTAGTTGTTGCCACGCGGGGTACATATTGCACGTCCTCCGAGGACGGGGAATAATGACGCGCGAGAATTGCGTCGACGGCGTTTTCGTCGAATCCATTCGCAAGAAAATCGTTCCGTAGTCCTAACATCCAATTATTAGTGAGGGCCATTCCGTGGCCTGAGGGGGGCGCGCACCAACCTCCCTGCCTTAAGGGCAGGGGGGCACGCCAAACGAAAAACTACGGGACTATCCCGAGTTCGGACCAAGAGAGCTGTTTAAAACTAAACAAAATAGGAAAACAATGCAAATAAGTACCTGAGCGAGATAGGAGAAAAATAACATAAGACTACTTAAATAAACAAACAATAAAAAGTAAATAAATTTAGAAATAAATGACTGAAGAATTAAGGAAAATACGTAAATAAATAGATAAATAAATGAGTAAACAAATAAATATACCAAGAAATAAATAAAGCAATAAATAAATAGAAAGGAAAGGTCTCACTCAGTTCTAGGAAACAGAACGCAGGTGTAGCACAGGTGTGCGGCGCAGGTGTGCCGAATCGGAACAATGAGAACGAGCACTCACGAAGTAATAACTGACGTCACTAAATCACGAGTATCGAAATCGAAGAGGACAACGAGCGCGACGTCCGTCTCCCACCGTGGTCGGATCGGAACTCCTCTATCCGTACGACGTATACGACGTTTCCTAGGGTAGAAACGCGCGTAAAACGCGGTATCTGGACGCAATATATTTTGAAGCGCGCGAGTCGACTCGCGCGTAAATCGCTTCATCTGGACAGGCTCTTACTCATTTCGTTAATGCGAGTGGAGGTAAACGAATACGTGAGTCATCTGATAATTAGTGATCACCGCTACCCTTGGGTATCTGCGATGCGTCGCCGGCATTTCAGAAAGGAGTAGGCTAATTCCTTGAATTTTATATTGGTCCGGAAAGGCAGCTATTGCGAGTTTACTCCAAAGAAACAATGTACGAGAAATACATTATCTGTCTGTTTGTTTGTTCCGGGTAACGGCAGGATCAATTTTTACAGGAATTTCATTGCGAGATATCGATATATTTAAGACTAGCTTGTACACACGACTTAGTAAATATCTGAAACAGCTGAACCGATTTTGACGGGTGTTTTACCGGCAGACAGCTGAAATTATAGGGAGTAAGTTAGGCTATTTTATTTTAGTCCAGCTGTTACTCACGACTTTGTCCGCGTTAAATCTTCGAAACGATTGGATCAATTTCAAAAGACTTTCACTGACAGCTAACTGAAGTTGTAGTAACTAACTTAGGCTATTTTATTTTAGGCTAACAGTTACTTGCAACTTCGTCTACATAACATTTAGTTAAAAAAATGTGTTCACGTAAATAAGCACGTGAGGTGGAGTGCAGTGTGTTGTAAATGTGTTACACTGAACAAAATTTTTTTTTGACAATTTCCACACAGACGAAGTCTCGGGTAATAATTGTACTAAATATAATTGAAATGTATATATTTCGGGTAAATTTATATGTAATTTTATTTTCTTGTCTATTTGGTGGCCATTTTGTTGTTTTACCGTGCTCTAGTCAGTATAACTCAGTAACTATAGCAACGTATGATAATATTGCCTCGATTTCAATGTTAAATATAATTGCAAAATATTAAAAATTGCCTACAGATGGATGTAGAGTTCTATATTTTAATTTGTAATATAATGTAAGATTTCAAGGCAACTGTATTTGTATTCTTAATTAGAAAAATAATTATAATCTCATGTCTTACTATTACACATTACTATTACTATACACTGCTATTGCTACATACAACGAATAGTAATTTTGAAGATAGAAGAGATCTTTCTAATACGATTTTATATCATAAACGTATTACCTTAAGAGTTCCATAATACAATTTCTTGCGTAATGCGTATATTATAACTATTTAATAACATTTTTGAGACATATTGCCAGATAACGTATTGCTTACTTTCTTATATAGTGAAAGTGATGCGTAGGTGGTTGAGCCACGCTGAAGCTATTACCTACTGGTCTCAGCATAATTGGGCCGGCTCGTCCGGGGTATTATCACCTTCTCACAGAAGATCGACATGAAGTAACAGTGCTTGCATTGCTGCGTTTCGTTCGGTCAGTGACACAGGCTGGCAACGCACTTGCGACTCTGCTGGTGATGTTAGTATCTATGGACTGCGGTGATCACTTAACATTAGGTGAGACGCCTGTTCGTTTGCCACCTATGATATAAAAAAAAGTGAGCACTGAGGGGGTTATATAATGTGTTAAAGTTCCAAATTTGTTGCTGATTATAAATCTCACCCGGAACACTGTAAGTATTTACATATTTAACGTACACGTTAGTTGGCGGTAGAGCCACGCTGAAAGTATTACTGGTTTCAGCATGAATGGGTCAGCTCGCCCGGGGTAGTACCACCCTGTTACAGAAAACCGACGCGAAGTAACAATGCTTGCGTTGTTGCGTTTCGTTCGGTTAGTGAGAGCGCCGGATACCCAACTCCCCTCCCCCTCCCCTCTTCCCCACTTCCCCTTCTCCCAAATACAGGCTGGCAACGCACTTGCGACTCCTCTGGTGTTGCAAGTGTCTATGGACGGTGGTGATCACTTAGCATCGGGTGACCCACCCGCTCGTTTGCCTCCTATGATATAAAAAAAAATATACACACACGTACCACGTTACACTAGGTGGCGTGTTTCTCGTACCTACAAATGTTTTTGAAAGAAGATTTCTGTAGAGAATTAAGATATGAAAAACCTCTTCTCACAATTTTACGTTTCTCAAATGCAGTTTAAAAAGCTATTATTAAATATGTAGAATGAACTATATATAAATGCATGTGTTTCATTTACGAACACTGCTACAATCGTGTTTCTGTTACAAAAGACAAGGTACAATGGCGTTAACAAGTACATACTTCAAAATACAAGTCTTTTAAGATAAACTTTTTTGGTCTGTAAATTACTTGACAGTCCTTTGAAAGACGAGCAGTGTAGCGTAACCATCACTAACAAGAGTTCTTTTACACGTATCAATCGTTAGCAGCTAACGCGCTTGTTAACCGTGAAAAAGTCCGTAATATCTTCTTCTATCTATACATATAATAAGAATGTAAATCTAACGTGTCCATACTTTTTAGATTTTCGTGAAAAAATTGTTGCAGGTGTCTAGGAATAAGTAATATAATACATTTCAATTATTTTTAGGAATGTCTGTCTGTTTGTATGAACATGCATCACTACTAAAGTACTGGATTCACAATAAAACATCACCAAGAAAATAATAAATAATAATAAAGCATAGCATTAAGAGTAACTTCGTTTTTGTTTCATTAAAATCGGTCCACTCTATCAAAAGTTATTGTCATTTGAATGACGGCTTGAGAGAAAATTAGTAATCTACGAGTATATTAATATTATGAAGCTTATTTGTTTGGTTGAACGCGATAATCTAAGGAACGACTGATCCGATTTGAAAAATTCTTTTAGTGTTATATAGCTTAATTATCGAAAAAGACTTTAGGCTATATATCGTCACGATAAGACTAATAGGAGCGGGGCACCAATGAAGAATGAAAATCGGGTTTTTTTCCTTTTGAGAGCTTCTGAGAGAGCGTGTTATCGTTAGACCAAAGTAACTGTTCCACGCGGTTAAAGTCGCGGGCAGAAGCTAGCATATTCCAAAGTGTCCAAAATACTTTGTCAATGTAATGTAATTTTAATTTCTCTTCCACTAAGTTTTCATTTGCGTATCTTTTATATATACACAGGGAAAGACAAAACAGTTCACTACGTTTATCTTGTTTGCTTGTCGACCAATTTTCTTTATTTATTTTTTGTTTAGTAGTTTGTTATAAATCCGCCTCTCTACTAAGAGTGCAACTCAGCTCTCCTTGTTCTGAGAATCCAGACGCTACGTTGGTTAAGAGAACCATCCTGTTCTATTGGTTCAATTGACGAAATACATTTTATAAACAGATGAAGGCATTTCCAAAATGAAATTTAGTTTTTTTAAATCCTCCACCTGTCGCACGATTTCAGTACGTATTGAAGGACTTTAGTGTTATCGTTAAAAAAATAGAAATATCAACGTATTTTGGGAAATTCGACTACATTTACTAATTTAAATTGGTAACACTATCGTCTGACTATGAAGGAAAACATCGCGAGGAAATCAGAACCTGAGAAATCTTCCTGTAGTAACACAGTATGCGGGAAAATATAGAACTGGATTTCTCTGAGCTTGAGATCGTCAATACATCATGGGCTGGCGTGGTAATTACGCCCATACCTTACTTCGGTAAGAGGCATGTAGTGGGTCTCTTATATTGTGATGATGAAGATGTCATCCACAATTTACAATACTATACAATACAATACACAATACACAAATAATAATATATATGCAATAGTAAGTACAAAAAAATGTACCTCTTATTAGGGTCAGATTTCCATTACTAGTACGGCAGCCCGGTGAAGCTGTTGCTGGGTCAATAGTATAGACAGTTTGAGAAAAAAAAAACATTACTAGTATATTTATAGAAATGTATATTTTTCATATTTGCTAAAAACAACATCTGTACTACGTTAAATCCAGATTTTACAAACGAAAACCTAAACGATGACAAATCATACCTAGTCTCGGAAAAATCATTTGTAGTCAAAGGTTAAAAGGTTTTTTGTAAAGAATATTACAAATCACATTTTTACATTTAAAAAAATCATAGGTTTAGTTTAATTGCAATATAATTAACAATTATTTATCTTATTTTTCGTTATTGGTTTTAAACTGTGACCGTTGATAAATATGAAGTACATTATATAGATAAGTATTTTATTATCGAGGTTTTTCTGACCGAATTACCCCAAACAAAAGACATGCGAGAAGTAATTTACGCCTTGCTTTTATTTTTAGAAGTAGGTGCTTATTAATGTTAGAATATAAAGACATTTCGAAACTAAAATGTAGCTTTTGCTTTTATACCAAAGGCATTTTTTATTTCATATTAAGTTGAACTGGCGTCTGACTGAAATATTCATATGCGATAATATAGTAATATAATGTCTCTAGAAAATTGTGGAATTATTTATAGTCTTAATTATTTTTGTTTTTAGATTGTATTGGACAACAATCTCATGTGATTTTAAATGACGATCTAGTTTAAGATAGTAAATGCGCTCAATCTAGAGGGGGCAGGTTCTTAAGTGCCGAAAAACCGAACACTCTAATAAAACTAATAACTAATAGAAACACTCTAATAGGTGCTAGGCGATAGATTTTCAAACTAATTGTAGTAACTAGCTAGAAATGGCGGGCTTAGAAATAGTCCTACCACCATGGAAATTGTGAATTACTTATTTACATTTGCTTAGGTGATGTAATTTCAGATATCAAATTATATTTTTTAATGCATGTTAAACTCACTGTTATAAACCGAATGTAAAATCATAATTGACATCTGGTTGCGAGTTGATTTTGATTTCGGCCGATAATTGAATAAGGTCTCTGAAAGTGTAAATAAAATTTTACCAATTTATCGGTGAGGTCAATAAAAACACCGTTTATCTCATACAATGGTATTTATTTTATAACATTAACTGAAACAATTATTAATACAAATGTATACACGGACGCATTTTACGATCGGTTGGAGGGGACTGAGTCCAGCAGCGTCGGGCGTGTGCCTCACATTTTGTCTACGCAGACAAATTGCTATGCACGCGCTATACTGTGTCGCTACAAGATGTTAAAACGATTGCTTTACGGATATATAGGTTAAACACATACGTAATAGGTTCTTTTATACTTTTTACCGTTTGAGTCATCTGATGATCTAAGATGGTACACACGCTAAACTTAGAGGAGGGACTGGCTCACAAGTGTAATTGTCGGAACACGACTATAAGAATTTGGTGACAACAGAAAGGTGGTGGCTATCTAAGAGGGTATTAAGAAGAGTCCTATAACCGTTCTGTAGTCTCATTACGATATTTTCTTTTATCGAAAGGTCAGCCTTTCAGCCAACATTCACTGTATAATTGTCCCAATATGTACGCTAGTTAGTTGTTCTATTATCATCAGACTTTCTATTTAGTATTGCAGGTAGCTTCGAGTCTAAAAGAGAATGTTTATTCATGATGGATGCAATAATGCTGATCTTTATGCAAAGCCAACAAGTCGTAAAGCAGGTTTTTAAGCACACGTAGTCTAAAGCTGCAGTTCGTGATAAAATTTAAAATTGTCTTCCGTAGTTGAAGTAGATTTTTTATAGTTTCTTAGAATCCACGAAGAATAAAGTTTTATTTTTACCCGACTGCGTAGAGGAAGTGCAACTATTTTTGAATTCACGTTTGTTTTCTTAGCACGTTTTATAGCTTGATGTATAAATTCACGTAGTTATTATTATATACGTTATGATTGCCTAGTACTTGGCAAAAAATCCCATAAAATTGTTTTTTTTAATATTACCCATAAACATATAACAAAGTTATTCCTAGTTCAAATGATTTTCAACGCAAAGTCGCTAAAATACAACGGGTAGCTATATAGAGCTATATAATAGTTTGAAAATGTCCCACATTTGGACAAAGGTATCGTTTCTGGAGAAGGTTCTAAACACCACTCCAATGTTAACTATTATTTATAAACTAGCTGTACCCGCAGCTCCGCACGCGTTTTTTTAAATCGTATTAAAGAATTATAAAATTGTGAGACTGTGTACATTTATAGAAATGCTCTTTAAAACCAACTTTAAGTACGACACGCACGCCATCTACAGTGACATGTAACGTATACATAAGATATACAAATGCTAACTGTGTCAAATGAGGTTTATCATCAGCAACATATTTGGAACCTTAACCCACCATGTAACTACCTCAGTGCTCACTTACACTGTATAAGGAACTAATGAAACAATTACTTAAAGACATTATTATGATGATATAATATGCCCATATTGGCAACAAGTAATACGTTTATGGTCTTTTTATCTTATCTTTTTAGAAAGACCCCTTCTATCTTCAAATTTCGTATTAATAATTATAATGTTGAGTTGTATACAATGAATGTGCTGACGTCTTGAAATTTTGCATAAATATAAATCAAGATATAAAACTTTATATCCATCTAAGAAGTTTTTAATATTCGACAATTCAAATATTGCTCATTGAACTCGATACAATATTCTTATGTGTTATTATGGTTACTGAGTTAAGTAGACGAAAGCAAGGTAAATAAAACAAAATGGCCGCAAAAATAACCAATAAGACAATATAATTCAAATTACATACATAGATACAGATGTATGAATTTCAATTATATTTATTCTTGGAGTCCAGTAAAACGCGCATCTTATGCACATGTTTACAGTGAACAATATATTTTTGCTAAATTTTATGCGGACGAAGTCGCGGGTAATAGTTAGTCTAAAATAGAATAACTTAAATTACTTCCTATAAGGTCAGATATCTGCCAGTGAAAGTCCCGTGAAAATTGGTCAAACCGCTTTGGACATAGCACTGCGGGCGAAGCCACGGTTAACAGCTAGTCTAAATTAAAATAGACTAAATGACTTTTAATAATGTCCGCTATCTGCCGGTGAAAGTCCCGTAAAAAATGGTCCAACTGTTTTGGAGATAGTACTGCGGGCGAAGCCACAGTTAACAGCTAGTATAAGTTAAAATTGCCAAAATTACTATCATAAAACATAAAACATGCTCAATCTTCTTCAATTCAATCATTCAATATATCATGGTAAAACAAGTCACGGGAATGTTAGGCGTAAATAATTTGGTTAATTTAGAATAATTTACTTTTAACTTACATATTGACAAACACTATAATAATTTCATAGTAAATACCATTGACGTCCACAGCTAAAGTATGAAGAAATTTCTAATATACGAAAAATATTTAAAATGATATTAGGTATATGGTGAAATAAGTTACACGATTCTAATGTCGTGGAGATAAACTCAGTTTACGGTCGATTTGTTTTGTGAGCATACATTACAAACAATACACATTTAGCGGCGAGAATACACAGTCTCATTTGAAAGTTTGCTCGCTTTTGTTTTGATTAAGCCTGAACGAGCTTTGTTAAAACTTCGTTGAAGCTTACGCGACATACTTAGTTACATACAAGTTGTATAATTAAATGCCCTCCTACATGATTTATTTAGATAATCTTTATTATTAAAAACATAATTCGAACAGTGTTAAGAACATATTTTGTGATATTTATGTCTTTGTTTCTATAAAATTACTAGTAACCACCCCGTGTCGTCGTTAGTGTTAAATTAGCTTGTAGTAATAACAGTAATACATACCTAGTGGGAACTTATAGTCAAATGGATGAAAAACCTTCTCCACGCAAAAATAATTAGGAGTGCGATCTTTCATGTTTGTGGATACATATCCCAACTATATATACTAATTTTTAAGGTTAATTTTAAATATTTGAGATGGTATGCATATAATTAATGAAATTAAATTGTTGTTAGGCAAACGAACAGGTGAGTCACCTGATGTTAAGTGATCACCACCGTCCATAGACACTAGCAACACCAGGGGAGTTGCAAGTGCATTGCCAGCCTGTGTTTGGGTGGAGGGGGAGAGGGGAAGAGGAAGTAGGAGGGGACGTGAGCTTCCGGCGTTCTCATTGACGAAACGAAACGCAACAATGCAAGCAATGTTATTTTACGTTGGTGTTTCTGTGGGTCGGGTGGTACTACGTCGGAGGAGCCGACCCATTCATGCTGAAGCCAGTGATAGCTTCAGCGTGGCTCTACCACCTAGAAATTTTGTTTAGGCTTTCATTGAAACAAAATAAACATCACTTCAGTATCAAATAAATCACAAAAAATATACATAAAAATATCTGCTTAACAGCTATGTTATCAACGGCCCTAAATATCTTTAAATTCAAAATTAATCGGTCCTTTAATATAATTGAGTGATGTTGCGACGACTTTAGGAGGTTCCCCAAACCACTCGATACGGAAATTTTCGATGATTCGCGCTAGGAATGTTTTCACTTCCAATTCGGCAATACGACCTCCTGAAATATTAATTATAAAACATTGAATAAAAAACATCTATTCTTAACTGGGCTTTATCATTACGTAGTATAAAACAAAGTCCCCTACCGCGTCTGTCTGTCTGTCTGTTCGCGATAAACTCAAAGACTACTGAACGGATTTTCTTGCGGTTTTCATCAGTAGATAAAGTAATTCATGAGGAAAGTTTTAGTATATAATTTGTCAAGGATTTTTTTATAGTCAGGGCGGGACAACGTCTGCCAGCCCACTAGTATATAATAAATGTTAGTTTATGATGTTTATTAGTAAATTAATGATGAGAGAAATATTCGCCTTATAATGGCCACTTTGATGATCGACTGATAATAATATGACCACCAGATTGTTTTGGATTTTCGTTCTTATACTTTGGTTGATAAGATTTTAGATAGATTTGGTTGGTATTGCTGTGGTAATTTTTACTAATAATGTTTAAAATCCTTTGTACAATCTGCCAGGAGCCAAACTTATAGTAAAGTTTTCAGCGACGATGACAATAATTATCATACCTAAATACAACAATGGAATTAGGGATTTTAAACCAGATACACTGATCATTGAATGCGTATGTAGAACCCCTTTATACAGTTTTTACTATATTATAATTGATAAATTCATTAATTTAATCAAATATTGTGGAATTACCTATACAACTACGGACTCCGAAGCCAAATGGATTGCTTGCAAATGGGTGAGCATTTCCATGATAAAGAGGGTCGTCCTTTCCAGTTAACCATCTTTCTGAAATGAATATATTTGCCTTCGGATAATACTTCTCCATTATTGACATACTTTGGTGTAAAAATGCGACTTCCATTCCAATTGATGTAGTCTGATCTATATGTGATGGCCCGCTACGTCGGGCCAATAAGCGTTAGTCAGTTCGAAACAATTGAACTTAGGTGCCACATCCCCTTTTTAGTTTAGCATGTTACCATCTTTGGCTAGATCATCACATAATGTCAGGTCAGAACATGATCTAATGTCATATTTTAAAGGTATAAAAATAAAAAACAGTATTTTTTTACTTCGTAGGTGGTAGAGCCACGCTAAAGCTATTACGGGTTTCAGCATGAATGGGTCGGGTCGCCCGGAGTAGTACCACCCGACGCACAGAAAACCGACGTGAAGTGACAGTGCTTACATTGTTGCGTTCTGTTCGGTCAGTGAGAGCGCCGGATACCACCTCCCCTCCGCCTCCTCCATTGCTCACTCCACTCTCCCCCAAACACAAACTGGCAACGCATTTGCGACTCCTCTCGTGTTGCAAGTGTCTATGGACGGTGGTGATAAATTAATATCAGGTGACCAACATGTTCGTTTGCCACCTATGATATAAAAAAAATCGTTCTACTCTACAAGTACTCTACAACTCTGTATCAAGTTACATGTTCCACCACCTTACTTTGCACTACAAAAGTTTTAGACATAGTTAATCTGGTAACCATGAAATGTAAGAATTTTGACGAAAATTACATTATTCCTCAAACTAAAGAACGTTCGCATTAATTGTAATGTAAAATTTAATAAATATCTATATATATTTTTTATATTATTGGGCGCAAACAAACAGGTGGGTCCTCAAACGTGATGGTAAGTGATCAACGCCATCCATAGACACTAGCAATACCAGAGGAGTCGTAAGTGCATTGCCAGCCTATGTTTGGGGGATGGAAAGGGGAGAGGGAAAAAGGGGGAAGAGGAAGGGGAGGTGGTACTGAGAGGGCGGTACTACCCCGAGCGAGCTGACCCATTCGTTTTGATACCAGTAATAGCTTCAGCGTGGCTCTACCAACTACATGAATTACGGATAAAGTAGTTTCTTCTATTAGTGAAAGAATTTCTAGAATCTGATAAAAATTATAAATATAGATGCAACGAGAGTACTAGTCTTTATCTGTATGTAAACTTTCTTAATACTGAAGTGTGACAAATGTTAACAAATTAAATTTAGTAATATATAACCAGAAAGTTAACACGTATCATTTATGATCCTTTTAGCTGTGTTACATTCTATAGAATGTATGAAAAATTCTCTGAATTAATCTTAGTTTACTGTAAAAGTGAGTTAAGATTGAAAGTCATTAGAAAAGATAACATCAACGAAGTCGTAAGGAGCCGGTTTTGATTGTTTTTTTCGTTACACGTCAATTATTTAGTAAATAATTCGGTCTCTGTAAGAATTAAGGCTAGTGGAATAGATTATTTGTATCTTACATTTTTCGGTATACGATATCCTAATACGTTGTATTCTTTAGTAGTTTGCCTTATGTTGCCAGATGCAATCGGCATCATTCTCATGGATTCCTTAATGCATGCTCTAACGTATGGTTTTTTCTCCTTTTTTGACATAACTTCTTCTCTTAGTTTTTCCGGATTTGTCGCTAGAAGATAGAGCGCCGTCATTGTGTTGGCTGCCTGTAGTTATAATACATAAATTAACCGATTTACTTATAATTAAACTACGTCACATAGTATTATCATATTAACTTACAGTATCAACACCAGCAAACAACATATCAGATGCCATTATGTAAGCATATTCTTCATTAATTTCAAGTAACTTCTCTAAAACACCCTTTTCATCGTCAGATTTTCCTTTATTTTTCTGAAGTTCATCCATTGCTTTTTTAATAAAATATTTAGCCAGCCTGAAAAATAGTTCGTTTCATAAAATGTTAAAAGTCGTACCTTTCGTACGTCTGTTTTGTTTTCTTAAGTGTTTGAATATTTACTTTGAGATTTTTAACTGTGAAACACTTGACTAATGCTTAATTCTTTTGATAATCTTGTAAAACTTATTTTACTGTAAAAGTACTCTTCACTGCAAAAGTTTTATTTTATTTATTATTCTTGTACAGTGTAAAAACAGTTATTATCTGATCCAGAAACTAATTTTAACCACTTCAATTTAGTATCTTTGAGACGTACATGAAATATTGGTAAAACGAACTCACTTCTCTTGTTCATCATAAAGTATCATAGCTTTTTTAAAAGTTGGGGTCGCAATATATCTCCATATATTCGGTATAAAATCCAACTCATCTGCCGCCACGAACAAATCATGAACGCATTGTATGAGTCTTCGCTCTGGAGAGTCTTCAGCTAAGTTTCTATTAAAACAGTTCAGTCGGCTACCAAGCGCTACAACTGCTATAGATTCGAGAGACCATAGATTCGTTTCAGTGTCAAAATTGCCCTTTAACGTGACTTTATCGTCTCTATTGGCTCTTATTCTGTTAAAACAAAACATTTATTTGAAGTTACATTAATTACCCTCAGGTTACAAATAACGGTCTAAGTTGGATTTATGCTATCTTTAGATCTGGAAAACATTAATCCTATGAATTTAAGTAATTTCTTTATCAAAAGCATTTAATGTAATTAAACTTTAAGTAAAGCGATATTCTTCTTTAATAAATAACTGAAATTATTTGGCACATTAATTTTATTTGTTTTATATGTACTGTATGTATGTATGTACTGTACTACTAGATATTGCGTTGTTAGGATTTTATATAAACTTGGTTTATATTTAAGGTGGACGAGGAAACTTAAAACCATTTGAGAAATTGTGAATGATCGCTGAGAACATTTAATTAATAATAATAATATTTTAATGTTCCAAGTCAATGTATACATAATTAACAGTAATATTGGTATCTGCACTGGTTACAAACCGTATCGCAGATATCACAATTTCATATAATGAGAACTAAAACAAACAGTGACTTAAACATATGTAATAAATAAAAACTTAATTTGAATTAACTAAATATATGAGATTATTGTGTAACACGGTATTCCGAGTGAGATATAACTGTTTTATGACATAAAACATACAATAATTACATAGCTCAGTTGAATAAGTAATCAGTAATAAAAGTTTCAAAACTACGATTATTATTTTCTAATCTATATTATTAAGTATAATAATCCTTTGAAAATTCAGGTATAATTTCCAAAAATGTTGTTTATTTAAGTTTAAGTTAAGAAACAAATGTTCTCTATCGTATTACACGACCGTTGCTACGAAACTGGTAGTGTCGATGCATTGTCTTATTTACTAACCTTTCGATCATATCTATAGCAACTTGGTCAATTACGCTTGTGTACAAGCGAATTGTCTTAGGTTGTAATAGCACCGGATTTACTGTGGATTGGAAATCCTTCCATAAGTCACCTTGGCTGTAAGTAAAATTGTTCTAACAATGAAAAAAGTTATAATCGTTTATAGATAATGTTTTATACGTGGCAATGAAGACCCGAGCGATTGTTTTGCTTGTTATTTTCAGTCCGTTTAGTAATATTTTACTTATTTTTACTTCCATGGGACTGAAAATATTCTCGATGTGTGTGCCACACATGTTTCTCGAGGAAGACATGTGTGTGTGTGTCACACATTATTCTCAAGGAAGACACATTCCCTCCTTTATTTTAAATAGTTAATACATTATTCTAACAGTCTTTGAAAATGGGGTGAACATTATCTGCCAAAAATCCTTAGTTAGTAAATACTCTGTTACCAAATGATAAAAATCATCAAAGACTTTATTTTTTATTACAACACAATTATTTATTATTATAATTTAATCTACTATACACTAACCGGTAATTTAATTGTAATTGATACCATCATTTACTTCTTTTACTTTAATAGGACTTAAAACATTCTTTTTAGGTGGTAGAGCCACGCTGAATCTGATATTGGTTTTAGCATGAATGGGTCGGCTCGCCCGGGGTACTACCACCCGAACCACAGAAAACCGACGTGAAGTAACAGTGCTTGCATTGTTACGTTTCCTTCGTTCAGTGAGAGCGCCGGATACCCAATTCCCCTCCCCCTTCTCCCAAACACAGGCTGGTAACGCACTTGCGACTCCTCTGGTGTTGCAAGTGACTATGGACGGTGGACCAACCTGTTCGGTTGCATACTATGATATAAAAAAAAAGTATAGAAAATGTAAGTAACAGTAATTTTTTCTTGCATTTCTTAAAAAAATGTCTTTAAAATCTACTTGTCACTTTTTCTACTGTGAATAGTATCTTGTACTTACTAACCTACTGAACGTGTTACAAATAACACCCATTATTTGGTGTCAACTCCTTTTATAATACGCAATAAGTTATATCATTATGGTAAACGGTTTCACAATATTTCATTTCAATTTCAATATTTCACATTATATATATCCAAATTACCTATTGGTGATAAATTTCAATATCAGTAATTTATTGGTTTCGTTTATCTGAGCGTATCCGTTGTGATTCGATTTATAGTGGCACTGTAATGTATACATTACATGCATCACTGTTATTTTTCATAAGGCATTAATTAATCTGCTATTTTTTTTATAGTATGTATTCAGTGCTTATTTTTTGGTGTTAATAAACCATATTTAACCATAAATAATTGTGTATGATAAAACAATTATTTATATTAACTTCAAAATTAATTACATGAGACTAGGTTTTAGATACTGTTATATTTATGGGCCTTATACGTCGAAAAAAATGCAGTAATATATTTTAAGGTAAGATGAATCATTACGTCCAGGTAAGAAATGAGGGAGTGGTCCTATTATAGGCAACGATGAAGGCCCGGGAATTTCCTTCCATGATTTCAGCTGAGCTGTATCTTCATTGATATTAGTTGTTGCACTACTAATTATAATGTACCTGAAATAAATAAGATTTTACGCCGTACTAGTCACCGCTGGAACTCCGTTCGTGTAAAATTACTATAGAAATTTTAATAAGAATAGAAATGTTGGCGTCCTTTAATAAAGGGTTATAATGTAGGCTTTGTAGGTGGTAGAGCCACGCTGAAGCTATTACTGGTTTCAGCATGAACGGGTCGGTTTGCTCGGGGTAGCACCACCCTCTCACAGAAAACCGACGTGAACTAACAGTGCTTGCATTGTTGCGTTTCGTTCGGTCAGTAAGAGCGCCGGAGGCCCACCTCCCCTCCCCTTCCACTTTCCCCTTCCCCTTCCCTTCTCTTCCTCCCCCCCAACACAGGCTGGCAACGCACTTGCGACTCCCCTGGTGTTGCAGGTGTCTATGGACGGTGGTGATCACTTACATCAGGTGACCCACCTGTTCGTTTGCCTCCTATGATATAAAAAAATAATAATAATAATAATAAAAGTGACGACATACAAAGCTTCTTCATGAAAAAACCTGCCAACCTTAATGGTGCTCAGTTAAACTGTTTAAGAATTTGTTGTATTAGCTGTTACTCGCGACGTTCTTCGCTCCACGCGAAAAAAATTGTTCGAAGTAAAAATTCGCGTGATGTGCGGCCGGTGCTGGACACCGCTTGTTTCATTTATTGTATTTTCGCGGAACTCGAATAGATTTTATAAAACATAAAGTTTATCTAAGTTACTCTCCTTATAATATCAACTATTTGCCAGAGAATGTCCCGTTAAAATCGGTCCAAGCATCTCGGAGTTAAGCGGAAAATACAGCCAGATATAAATTTGAAAAACTGTCTTTTTGTTACATATACCGTATATATTTTCATATCCATTTAATAAATATCATGTCATTTTATAAATGTTCCCTTTTTACCGCCTCACGTTGTTTTCATGATAGGAAATTATGATATGATATAAAAAAATCTAAATGAAAAAAATGAGGATAAAAATATTCTCTATCGATGAAATTCCAGTCGCGAATCCAACTTAATGATAAAATTTTTGAGACACTTATACAGTGTACTGGTGGTAATAATGGCGTCTTCATTTGTGTTTATTATTACCCTAATAAAACTACTATCCAGTAGTTTTTGAAGAGAAAACTTTTTTAGCCGTTTTGATTAGAAAAAAAAGGTCAGAGTGCTGGGCGACGAAAGAGACAGATCAGAGACATGTAGCAGAGATGTGAATATTAAGGTGGATGTATGGTGTAAGAGCAATGAATATCAGAGAAAGTTAGAAAAAAGCACCAGTGACAGAGAAGTTGAGGAGTACAAGGTTAGCATGGTATGGGCATGGTAACTACAAAAGCTTTGACTATGATGGTGGATGGATAGGAGTAGAGGAAGACCGAAAAAGGTATGGATGGATTGTGTGAATAATGATATGTGTGTAAAAGGTGTGAATACCGAGATGACGTCTGATAGGTGAGAGTGGAAAAGGAAAACATATTATACCGACCCTAGTTAAGTGGGATAAGGGTAAGAAGATGATAATTAAAAAAATATATTATTTGGTAAGAAATAAACTTAGGGGTTCGCGTTACCGATGACTTCGACATGCTCGTGACGTATTGCGCTTGCGTCAGACTAGTGCCAGACGCGTAGTGTATCGGCCAGTGTACATGTAATAATTATATATTGTATTGAACTGGTGCAGCTCATGATATGTTTCATGGATTAATAAATTGTATATAATTATTGCTCCGAGTGTCAATGGATGTGAAGAACAGACTAATATTAGTCATTTCAATTTACAAGTTATGAAATTTGAATAATTTATTTAAAACTTCAAAAAAGGACACCGATGTTTTATTGGTTCCAGATTTCACTTCTGTCGACAGCACGACTGTCTTGATTTTATTTGCACAATATGCGGACATCCGTAGTCTTCTATAATTTAATTGTATGATAATAAGATAGGCCATCTGTTTTACGTGACACCTAATTTACTGTTCTAAAATAAGTAACATGTGATAATAGAAGTGACGCCTAGAAGGACCGCTACTCGCTAGAAAAAAGATGGACTGACCCGACTATAACATATTAAACGATACGAATAATCAAAGCTACTTGACTATTAACACGTCATTCGATTAAATTACTCGTTTAGTTCGAACTAGGTTCCAGTACTGTTATAGGGTATAATTTTAGTTCGATGCTTAACAAACAGGCTCTCAAGCTCCAGCACCCTCGAGCTAGAACTGATAGCAATGTTAGAGTGATTTTTTTTCGATTTTATTTTTAATCCGTACTTGATTTTTTTACTAGATATATCGAAAAACAATTTTTGAAAATTACAGCCGCGTATAACAAGTATTATCCTTTAGTATGAAAAAAAATCCATTCAAAATACAAGCAAACCATTTTTTTTTCAAAGTTTAATAACTCGGCTGCATTTTATTTCATTACATTGTTATTGGTCACCATTTACTCAGAACAAAACAACGTACTAAAGTGCTCATAGCGACCAAATTGTAAGTTATACTTGTAAGCTTGTATGCGTCGATTGAAGTCGATTTTTAACCAATATTCACGTTTTTTTGGTGCCATGTCCGAAGTTATTAACTTTACTGAAATGAACATTTCGTTGTAATTTAGTTTACGTGTATTTTAGTTGAAAAATCTTTACACGCTAAGGGAGAATACCTAAACTTAATTTTAAGACATGTCATTTTCAGGAATTTTATTTTCGACATATCCAAAAAAATTTTATATGAAACTAATAACAAAAAGTCGAGAATAAAATCACTAATTAGAGTTATTCACTACATTAGCGTACGTGTTATTTCCAATTAGTGTCGTCATAGTAACTTAGAATTCGATAAATACAAAATTCTACTCGATAGATCTCTAGGGAAATGAAGTTATTAAAGTATCAAAGGACATTTATTGAGACAAGTGACAAATCGTGCTTCATGATTTTTTTTTTCTCGAACTGACTACGCTATTGTCCTAGCAAGGCCTTAACAGCTTCACCGGACTACCTGTGTTTCAAGATGATTGAAGCGTCCTATATATGATGTGACAAGAACATCGCATCTTGTACAAAAACGTACTGAGCGAACACATTGACAATCTGCCATGTCATGGTCATTATCATCACAGACGAATCTAATAATCTATACCATTCAACGTCATATTTAAATGTTCGATGTAATATATTTATGTTATGCGTTGTTTCTCATATGATATTTAAAAAAAATATCTTTGAATATGTTTTTCTGACTAATGTAATAAAAATAAAATCATATATTTTTAAAAAGCACATTACCCAAAAATAACTGCGTCAATTTGAGTGTAGGTTTCACATTAAAATTTTTTTTCTATGAAGGTTAAGTAATGCAATGTTTGAAACAAATTAACAGTTCATTTTATAAGATGTACATTTTTTAAGGAATGCCAAAAATATGTTTATGTTAATGAATTTGCAAACGTAAATAATTCTAATAAAATGCAATAGTTATAAGTTATATTTAAAAATATCACTCAAATATCCTTACCTTATAAAATCCCTTTGAACTGTGGTTCTGTTATATAAATATCTTAATTTTAATAACCGCATTTCAAAAACTCAACTTATGCGTTTTTATTTTATTTTCTATTAAGTAACACGTATATAATCCTTCTGAAAAGTTCCTTTGCGTTTGATAATTCAACTTCTACGCACAACACTACTTATTCCAATACACCGTGCTGTATTAGTGTCGGCAGTAGACTGCAAATCTGTTTTTTTAACAAGTGACAATGACCTTGTGTGTGTAAATTTAGACACATAAATCAGTCTATGTATATATTGATATACACTTTCCCATCTATTTTTTTTATATAAAGTTTAAATTTGTTTGCTTCTACTCTGTGATATATAGTATAATTTTAACATTTATTAACACTTATCGAGATAGATATGCCGCCCTTTAATAAATCGGGCGTTGTTTATATACTGTCTGTACAATCAAACTGTTGAAGGAATTTTATTTATCATGTAATGTTATGAATGAATGAATACTTTATTGCACTTTTGGGTTTGTACACTGGTGTGCTGGTAGCATTGTGGCATTACCACAAGGCATTTTCTTTCAGCTAACCAGCGGTAATGGTATTAATCAAAAAAATTGTAGGTAGTGCATATATAGAAAAATATATAAATAAATATACTCATATACATACACACATACATATACGAGGTGTGTTCAAAAAATAAAGGAAAATTTCCATTTTTGAAAAAAATATTTATTCATTCGTCTGCATTAATGTTGTCGCCTTCAAAATAGTCCCCATTGGATATTATGCACTTATGCCAGCGCTTCTTCCAATCATCGAAACACTTCTCAGACTCGGATTTTTGGGATAGCCTTTAGCTCTTTCAGCGACGCGCTTTTAATTTCATCTATGCTTGTAAAAAGACTGCCGTTTAAGGTTCTCTTTATTTTTGGAAATAGGAAAAAGTCACACGGAGCCATGTCTGGCGAATATGGAGGCTGGGGCATCATTACAGTATTATTTTTGGTCAAGAATTCACGAACAAGCAACGAAATGAAGCAACAAATTTTGCTGCCACGCGTTTCATACCCAAAACATTCGAGAAAATTTCATGGCATGAGCCAATCGATATTTATTTGTTTATTTATTTATTCCAAAGAAATCTACAGCTATACATTTAGGAGTAAAAAAGTAAAAATAAAATGTTAGTTTCGCCAACAATGATTTCTGTATATAAATACTTATTTTTTTACTATTACATGGCTAACCCAAACTATTGTATATTTAGTAAAATATCAATAATCGAATGAATTACATAACTCTTAAGTGAAAAAAGAAACATTGGAATCTAATTTTAAAATAAAATAAATACTACCAACAAACACAACTACTTATAATATACGAAGTATGTAAAAAAAAAAAGAGAAAAAAAAATGCCATTATCCCACTAAAAACAAATACTACTTATGTAATGTGTGTAAATGTGAGAATGAATATGCAAATATTTTAGAAATCTGTAGGATCTTTAGGATTCAAGTGTGGTCGATAATACCTTTTTTAACCATTGCTTTAAAAGATCTACTACACTCATGAAAAATATCTATATGAGGTATTTTTTCATTATATAAGTGGGCGCATCTTATCATCATTGAATTAGACCCATAGTTAGTGTTAGTTCTAGGTTCACTAAAGAGCTGTGGCTTTCGAATGTGTTTTGAATTAATTCTCAACCCTATATGCTCCACCAAACTTGGACAATCTATATTATTGTTTACTATATTATACCAGAACATCAGATCTGCCACTAAACGCCTCTGTTCAAGCGTGAGCATATTTAGTTCACGAAGGTTCTCATTTTTAACTGCAGATAGGAGCAACCCTCGTCTTTTAAGAAATGTCAAAAATTTGTTTTGAATGTTTTCGATTCTGTTAATATGAATAGCATAACACGGGGTCCATATTTGTGATGCAAATTCTATTATGCTGCGTACAAAAGCACAGAATAGTATTTTTAAAGAGGATATATTTTTAAATGGTTTTGAGATTCTAGTTATAAAGCCCAACATTTTATAAGATTTTTGTATTATATATTCATAATGATCCTTGAATGATAATTTATTGTCTAGCTTTACTCCTAGGTCCCTAACACAAGACTTTCTTAATAGAGTGAAGTCACTAAGACGATAATCATATTTGATGACATTTCTCGTCTTCCTCGTGTATGTGATACACTGACATTTATCTACGTTGATATCCAAAAGATTTAATGTACAGTAATCAAATAGCCTGTTTAAGTCTTGTTGTAATTTAATGCAGTCTTCAATAGTATATATTGGCATAAATATTTTGGTATCATCAGCGTACATCAGAAAATTTGCGTATTGAAAACAGGAACCTATGTCGCATACGTATATATTAAATAAAAGAGGTCCCAAGTGTGACCCTTGAGGAACGCCTGAGGTTACACCATAAAATCTGGAATGTTGTAATCCAATTTTAACTGCTTGTGATCGGTTGTTAAGGTATGAAGAGAACCAACGCAACAAATCCCCGTGTATCCCGGTGGCTTCCAACTTTTTTATTAAAACTGAATGGGACAGCCGATCAAAACACTTGGCGTAATCTGTATAAATTGCATCTACTTGAGAACCATGATCCATTACGCCAACTACAAAGTTTGTGAAGCTAGCCAGATTTGAGACCACTGATCTTTTTCGCATGAATCCGTGTTGAGTGTCTGGTATACATTTTTGTAATAAAGGATATATTTGATCGTAGACTATTTGCTCAAAAACTTTGCTAAAGACAGGTAAAATTGATATCGGACGGTATGCTTCGACTTTCATCCTTGAACCACCCTTATGAATAGGCACAATCAGAGCTTCTTTCCATTTTTGTGGGAAAGTGCCTTCCACAATTGATCTAATGAATATGATAGATAATGGCTTTCCTAAACACGTTGCACATTTTTTTGCGAAGATAGGAGGAATACCATCACTCCCGGCACCTTTATTACAATCTAGAGATCTTAAATATTTAGAAACAATGTCGCTGGTTATCTTTATTCCTGAAATATTTGAATAATGTGGTATTGAACTGATCAAAGCCTGATTCTCGGATGTATTTGGTTGTCTATATATTGAAACAAAATATTTTATAAAGTAAATTTTCAAAAAAAAGTATTAACCGACTTCAATATCAATCAAAAACCCATAAGGCACTAAAAAGCGGAAAATAAATAGTTTATCAAATTAACCAAATTAAATAAAACATATGAATATGTGTGCTACCTAGAGATGTATTGGAAGTCGGTGCCAACCGAAATTTCAAATTTGTTCCAGGTAGAAATGTATTACAGAGACGACTTAAACTTTGTACCTATGTAGATGATATGATTTTCGGTTCGCACCGACTTCCAATATATCTCTAGGTAGCACACATATTCATATGTTTTATTTAATTTGGTTAATTTGATAAACTATTTATTTTCCGCTTTTTAGTGCCTTATGGGTTTTTGATTGATATTGAAGTCGGTTAATACTTTTTTTTGAAAATTTACTTTATTTTTCCATTTTTAGTGTACATAAATATATTTTACTAGCAGTGCCCGCGAACTCCGTTCCGCCTTAAGTATATTAAAATATGCGCATTTTTGCGATATGGTATGCGATATGGTTTCAATTGGTTGTACAATAAGTAACGTTTGGTACGAACGCAACCTTATCAATAATCCGCGATAGTTTCTACCACCAACTCGGCTACCATCGCTTCACACATAATACACCTTAAGTAATGTAATTACAATGCTTGCGTCATGTTGCAAGACAGCAACGAACATAAGCACAATAGGCTCCTAAGAATTGAAGAGTTTTTTTTATAATATTGGTGACAAACGAACATACGGGTCACCTGATGGTAAGTGATCACGGCCGCCCATGGACACCTGCGACACGAGAGGAAACACAGATGCGTTGCCGGCCCTTAAGAAAGGAGTAGGCTCGTTTCTTGAAATTTTCTTAGTTTATCACGGATCCCATAATCAGAACCTAACCAAACTCTCATCAAACTACCCTTGAAGTACGTCCTTTCCAATAAAAAATGAATAATCCAAAATCGGTTAGCGTGATATTGAGTTATTCGTCTATTTGTCGTGTACATACTTAATGCAAATTTAAAACTTATACGGTTTTGCATATTCTTACTTTGTCACGGATCCCATAATCAGAACCTAACCAAACTCTCATCAAACTACCCTTGAAGTACGTCCTTTCCAATAAAAAATGAATCATCAAAATCGGTTAGCGTGATATTGAGTTATTCGTCTATTTGTCGTGTACATACCTAATGCAAATTTAAAACTTATACGGTTTTGCACTGGATGCCGTTGTTGGAACTGGGCCAAATTAAAATGGGACCACACGGGAAGTACCAGCTTCCAAATAAAAAAAGAATAATCAAAATCGGTTCATCCAGTCCAAAGTTATGAGGTAACAAACATAAAAAAAAAAAAACATACAGACGAATTGATAACCTCCTCCTTTTTTTGAAGTCGGTTAAAAAAAGCCTCACATATATCTGACGTCTTAGTGTAAGATTTTGATTTAAACGTTACAACCTTAGGTATTTTATTTACGTTCTTTAATTGTTTCACATAACGCCAGAAGGACTTAGGATGTACCTTCAATGATGTTTCACACTTTTTTATGTAGTTCCGCCAACAGGCCTTTTGCATACGTTTTTGTCTTCGCCTAAGTATGACAAAAGTGTCATAGTCCCTTGGGTTTTTACTTTGTTTCCACGATTTGTGATACCTAACTTTTTCGTTTATAACTTTCATTAAGCTTCTCGTATACCACGACGGATAATTACTAGACACTGTTGTGAAACTAGGAATACATTCATGTATGGTGTTAGAAAGTACAGTATACAAAAGGTCGACAGCCTCATCAATATTTCCTCTCGACAATTCATAATCCCAATCCACATTCTCTAGTTTTCTGCTTATGGCATCGTAATCGCCTTTGTTAAAACTAATCACTTTTCTTGGGGGATCGTGAATCGGTTTGCATTTTAATTCAGGTAATTCAAGTACTATCGCTGGATGATGTGGCATATCCTCAGGTACTAATGGTAATTCTGTATGCGAAACTGTAACATATGTTTTGCTAAAAACTAGGTCTAGATATTTACCATTACCATTTGCAATTTACCATTACCATTTGCCAACATCATCAACGACTTCTCTGATTGTGATTCGGTGATTATTGATAACCATTGCTTTCACTTTTTCCACGTTTTCATCGGTTGTCGATGTGCTGGGGTGTCCGGGGCGCTCGTCATCTTCAACATCTTCACGGCCACCTCGGAAACGCTTATACCACTCGTAAACTCTTGTTTTACTCATAAAATACTCCCCATATACCTTCGTTAACATTTCACACACTTTATTTCAATTTTTACGCAAAATTTGAAAATTCAAAATTCTTTTAACAAACGAAAATCGCCAAGTTCATAAAACACGTCTAACCTTAGCGGCTACTACAGACAAAGTAAGCAATGAATACAGCTGAAAATTCTATCGAACTTCAGGGGCATATAAATCAAAATAATAAAAAAAAATGACAATTGGAATCTCCAAACACGCAAAATTTTAAAATTCCCGTTATTTTTTTAACACATCTCGTACATCATTTTATTAGCCTTTATTTCCAAACCAAGTCGCTCACCTTAAATGTAAACTGGAAAAAATTTCAAACAAATTTAATAATGAACTAGCTGACTCGAGACTTCGACCGCGTTGAATTTAATAAAAAAATATTCGTTCAGTGTCGAGTATGGCGCGCGCAGTACTAATCAGTGCTTTCTTAACTTATTATATTTGTGCGGAAATTATTTGTTTGTATAAAATTAAAGTAGGCGAAGTTACTCCTCACAACATCAGCTATCTACCAGTGAAAGTGCCGTCAAAGTCGGTCCAACCGTTTTGGAGATTAGCCGGAACAAACAATATTTTTTTAACATTAAAAAGAGACAATTCAATTGAAATGGTCTCTAAAGAAAAACGTGTGTTGTGGAAAATTAGAAATATATAAACTTTAAAGCAAATACTATCTCGTACGAGCCAATATCTATAAAAGTATTGGTAACAAAGAATGAATATTTTCAAAAGGAATTTTTGTAAAGAAAATGGACCGCATTACTATATCAGTAAGAGGTTGGTATTTCAAAATTTCTTTTACTGCGTGTTGATGCGATGATATGCTGAATTTTCCAGAATATTGTATGTAAACTGAGAAAAGAATATTCTTGGTAATACTTGTATATTATATGTCTATATGAATAAACAAGGACATACAGTACAAAGTACGTGTTTTGTAAGTTTTGTGGCATATCAGTATGATCCAATGACCTAAACAGTCAATAGCAATATTAGGCCAATATCGTATAGTATAACATCAGGCGTTTATAGTAGCTAGATTATTAATCGGTTGGTAGAGCTGTAGTAACTTATCGGGTTGTATGGCACTGACACATTCTTATTATAGTCACCAATTCAAATACCTATACAATAAATGTAAAGGCGAAAATGGTTAGTATTTAAACAAGAAAGGCGATAAAAATAATGTTCATAGAAGACTAATAATTAGTCTTATTGTCTAGACAATAAGAGTGTTATTGATACAGAATAACACAACGGCTTCTTTAATTATATATTTACTTTATGATACTTTTAGATATTATGCGTGGATACATTAGTCTATAAGGTGTGTATCACATTTTAAAATTACACTAAAAACGTGTTTCTGACAGTCGTCATTGCTATTGCCTTACTCTGATTAACGACTTGTTTTCATCCCAGCAAACTTGTTTAAGACTTTACGAAGCGCCCGAATCAGCATGTTTGGCCCGCTACTGGTACACTTCGTTAACAAGAATATTTTATTACTCGGTATAATTCAACCTCATAATATTTCTCATAATTTATTTGCCACTAATATTTGGCTGTGCTTATTTATTCGGGGCAAGCCTTGAAGCCTGAGGGCGGATGTTATTTGTTGTACGAGATATTTGTTGATTCGACTGCTTTCACAAATGTTATTGTTTTGTAGATACATTTTAACTGTTGACTTGATTGAAGGTTTGTTTTTTGTTTTTAGAACGCTATTGGACTGATAAGCCGACACAGATCCACTGGACTGATGGGGCGAGGGCCTATGGCGCTTAGCCGCTTGGCAACAAACTCAAGGGTGCTAAAGTGGCCGAACCTCGGCTTGGGCTGATTACTTGAATGCAAAACGCGAATCTTACTTAAGCTAACCTAGCCAAGCTAATCATACATATATGAATTAGTGAGGCACGCATGTGTACTACTAGCCTGTGCGCCTTATGAACTCAAACATGATTTTTGTATCTGTCAACTGGGCTAATCTAAATTAACCAAGTTTGAAAAATAAAGGAATGAACTAAAACCCTTCCACCATATTACTTGTGTACTTACGTGTGTTGCTTAAAGGCATAATTTGTTGATTTTTAAATTAGTGTTAATCCGGATATTGGTGTCTAGAATAGCAGAAAGCTATTTCAGCGGTGCGCATGCTCATTATCTTAACTAATATTTGTGATGAGCAAATTAGAATCTCGGATACATCTACATTACGTTCAAGCGAGGTGGGTAGATGGTAGAGCCACACTGAAGCTATTACTGGTTTTAGCATGAATAGGTCGGCTCGCCCGGCGTCCTCTAATAGAAAACCGACGTAAAGTAACAGTGCTAGCATTGTTGCGTTTCGTTCGGTCAGTGAGAGCGCCGGAGGCCTACTTCCCTTTCCCCTCTACCCGTCTCCTCTCTCCGTCCCCCTAAACACAGGCTGGCAACGCACTTGCGACTCTCCTGATGTTGCAAGTGTCTATGGACAGTGGTGATCAGTTAACATCAGGTGACCGGCCTGTTCGTTTGCCATCTATGATATAAAAAAAGCGATGATATGAATCCTTGTGAATGAAGTGAAGGTAAATATTGCAATGAAACCATACATAGCATAATGGTAGGACTTTTTGCCTGACCTGCCTGAGTTTACCTACCTACCACTTTCGAGTTGAAAATCTATCGGAAAACGTCCACAGGTGTGTCGAAGCACTTGAGAACTAATGGCTTTAGGTTTAGCGTGTTTACCATCCTAGACCATACCGTCATTTAAACATCAGATTGTGATCAAATGTCAAAAATCTATAAATAATTAAAACAAAATATTGGTAAAAAAAATTAAATATCGGTTGAGTTTGACCGAATATGCGAATAGTAAAAGAATTAGTACAATGGTAAAAAATTAGACATCGCAATAAAATAATTAGAAGATTAAGAGTAATAAAAAGATTAACCGCAATAAATAATTATGAGGGTTTTTATTATAGGGCACACAGATGTACTTTTATTAACAAGCGTAGGTGGGGTATGTCTAAGGAATGCCATAAATGATCTAACGATGCGGCATCACCTTAAATACCGGAAAAAGTCGGCCTGTTTTGGCCAGGGTGTAATGAGCATCGAAACTACGCAGTTCGTTGTCTCAATAGTGTAAACGCATCTTTTCTTTTCTTATATTAAAACATAGAGTTTAAAAGTTTTTCTGTTTTTCTTCTTTTCACCCGTAGTGTTGAAAAACCCCTTTCTTTTTCCCAAGTCACAAAAATAATTGAAGTATTTTAACAATATCCACCTATATTACTTTATCCATCCGAACATTTCTCTTGTCATACCAACGGCTTTGTTATCTACAGGAGAAATAGTTACTGTAGATTTAGATACTTCGAGTTACAGAACTTACTTTGTTTATATCTCCTCTATTAACTGAAACAAAACTAGTTTATAGTTAAGGCTCGTGGAAAACTTTTTAACGAGCATGTTCAACGGTACATTTCCGAAAACAGAACTGAGAAAAAGTATTTTGGTTTAGTTACGTATTATATTAGTAACGGCCCGTGACATCGTTCGTGTAAATTGCAATATAAAACTTTATCATAATGAAGTAAGTAGAGGTAAATTGATAGCATTAAACTCTGATCCACGAAAATACACTTAGTTTACGAGTTTGTAATTTTTCTGAATAGCAAGATCCTTTTTTATAAATTACAATTTCTTTTAATTCTATCATCCGTCTCAAGTATTAATTTATTCTAATCTCCTGTTTGGATTTTTACGTATCTGTCTCAAATAGTTCTGTTATAGTTTTCGATAATTTTGACTTTTTTTAGTTACTACGCACAGTAATGTTTTTGACCCGAATTGAGCGATAAAAAAAAAATTTGATAGGCAAAATACTTGTGGGTTCGCGTCACTGATGGCATTGCCATGCTCGCGCGCGTCATTGATGACCTCGACATGCTTGCGACGTACGTATTGTGTTTGCGACCGACTAGCGATGCGTAGTATAACGGCCTGTGGACATGTAAAATTGATGTTTTATTTAGAGCATGTGCAGTCTATTATATGTGTGACTAATTGATAAACTCTATAAAAATGTATATAATTATTGTTCGGAGTGCGAGTACAAGTGAAAACCAGATTAACGTTAATAATTTCAATTTACAAATTATGAAATTTAAATAATTCTGCCTATAATTTAATTTAAGAATTCAAAAAAGAACAAACAAAATCGTTTTACGTTTTCACTTCTGTCGACAGTCCTTATGACTGCTTCGATTTTTTTTTGGTATAATATACACAATGTTGTTGATATTGTATTATCTCATTTCAAAAAGAAGCATTACTTCATTTAGATATAAAGAAAAAGCTTGCAAATATTTCAATTAGGATTGAACATCAAAAGTGATGATGCGAAATGTGCTCATTTGTTTGTAAAATTGTTGATGCTAGCTTTTCAGACTTAACGTAATACGAGTTAATATAAAAGTTTAATAGTCTTTATGGTTGCCGTTAAAATTAGGGGCCAAAATGTATATTTTTTAATATGGTAATAAGTTCTCGTCTCTTCAAATATAAGTCTAAATACGAAACTAAGCGATGCTATTTGCTTTTATACGATATTTTTTAACATTAGCCGGATAGAACAATAATCGTTATTCGCAGGTTTTAACTCGCTCAAATATTTCAGTGTAGCAATTTTATCTCATAGCTGCACGCTATGGTCATCAATTTAAACTATAAGATATATTTAACTTTATTACTAACTCTGTAAAGTATTGATCTGCTCTTGTTATTTAATACTCTACAGTTAGAAAAATAGTGAGAACATAATGATTATGACTTTATTTTTGCTACATTCTCCTTGGAACACAGTTTGTCGCTGAACTATCGCTTGTGTAATGCTGTAAAATAAAGTACTTTAACTAATCTTTTATACAAATCTTAAATACAATGATAGAGGTCTACTGCTGTGCGCGAATCACGAAAGAACTATTGGGTAGATTATGATCAATTTTTTTTCAGTTATACTTCTTAGACGCTTGGGTTTCATCTAAAATTCTCACGATATCTTCTATACATATAATAAAAATGAAGTGTTTGTATGTTATATCAAAATAACATTTTTTTACTGATTGGATATGTAAGTATACACGCTACTGATAAGAAAAAATGCAATTTTTAAAAATGTTGTCGGTTTATCTGTCCGTCTGTTTGTTCCTGGTAATCTCCGAAACGGCTAGACGGATTTTGACGGGAATTTCACTGATAGACAGCTGAAACTACAGCGGGTGACATAAGCTACTATAATATAACCGTGGCTTCGCCTGTAGTACTATCTCCAAAACGGTTGCACCGCTTTTCACGGGACTTTCACTGGTAGATAGCCGACCTTATAAAAATGAATACAGCTGTTTCATTGTTTTGAGTTTTCACTTCTGTCGGCAGTCCTTACTGCCTCGAGTTTTTTTTTAATAAAGTTAATTAACGATGCAGACAAAGTCACGGGCATCAGCTATATTAAATTAGATATTATAAAGTATTTCTCAATAAGTGCGCTATCATATCATTCAGTATTTAACAAGGTAAGATTTCTGGGAACAAGATGAACACTTGCAAAGATTTAAAGGGTGCTTAACGTTGCAAATGCTTGAGATTAGCATAACAAATTGTACGGGATCTGTTATTCGATTCTGCGAACGTTCGAGTTTAAGTCCTCGTAAACGAAGATGAATCGAGTTTCTTTCTAAATATTATACTGGATTATGGCAAAGTTTTCTTCTCGTTTCACAAACTTATAAACTTGCTTGTTTTTTTATATTATTCTTTTTTTAATGCGAGTGGAGGCGAACAAACATGCGAGTTACCTGATGGTAAATGCTTATAACCGCCCATGGACACCTATGAGACGAGGGGCATTCTTTTTCGTGGACATTTTTTTGTACACGGAAAACTTTTTGAGACTACAACAATGGAACCATCTCCTTTATCTCAACGGATTATTAAACTTTTCGTATCTTCGTTGCGTATTCGGTAAAACATGGCTTTGAACGAGGGCCCTTAGTTTTGAAATGCCAAAAAGGAATTCGGCATATGTTTAAAGATAAGGTTTTATTTAAGGATATTGTTATCTGTACTATCTATACTAATATTAGGTCTTTACCTATGAAATTGCCGTTTTGTATGAAAAAATTTAAACGAATTTTTTTCATGTATTTTTTATTTGTATTAATCGAAGTAATCACCCATGCAATCAATGCATCTTTGCCAACGCAATGGCAGTTTATTGATGCCCTTCTTAAAGAAATCAGCTGGACGGGAGGCAACAAATTCTTCAAAGGCATTTTGTACTGCCTCTTGGGTATTGAATTTTTTTCCCGCCAAGGAGTTATCCAAATTCTGGAAAAAGTAGTAGTCTGTAGGCGCAAGGTCTGGTGGGTAGGGCGGATGATGGAGAACTTCCAACCCCAGTTTTTGCAACTTGGAGACCGTTTGCTGTGCAGTATGAGGTCGCGCGTTGTCGTGCAGGAGTAGCGGAGACGAGCGATTGACCAATGCTGGTTGGAGATGTGCCAGCTTCTCCATCATTGTGTTCAGTTCTTCACAGTACACATCTGCAGTAATGCTCACCCCGTTTGGTAAGAAGCTGTGATGAATCACACCGGCGCTAGACCACCAAACAGTGACCATCACTTTTCTAGGGGTAAGTTTTCGTTTAGGGCATTGTTTAGGTGCTGAACCAGGATCCAACCAACTTGCTGAGCGCTTGTGGTTATCAAACTGAATACATTTTTCATCGCAGGTAACAATGTGATTCAAAATTCCTTCATTTGTGTGTCTGTTGAGCAGTGCAAGGCACGTCTCGACGCGTACTTCGCGCTGGCGATCATTGAGTTCGTGAGGCACCCATTTGTCAAGCTTTTTTACCTTGCCAATTTGACGCAAATGGACCAATATTGTTTTGACGCTAACGTCGAAAGCTGCTGCTAATTCAGCCGTAGATTGTATATCATCAGCTTCCACAATCGCCTTTAATTCGTCATTGTCGACCAAAGTCTTCGGACGATCGCGAGGTTCATTTTTCAGGTCGAAATTCCCAGAACGGAAGCGAGCAAACCAATAACAGGTGGTGTGTTGGTTTGTAGTGTTAGCTCCGTAAACGTCGTTGATGTTGCGTGCCGCTTGTGCTGCGTTGCTGCCACGACGGTACTCATATTTCATAATTACTTGAATTTTTAACGTATCCATGATGACAAAAAAGATTGAAATGCGATGAAAATGTAATACTAATCAATAAACAAATGAGTACTTTTGGAAAAAGAATTCAATGTTTTTAAAATAAAATTAATTTCAAATTAGAATTCTTAGCCAAACAAAAATTATTTTGATTTGAAATGGCCAGTACTGCAGAACGGCAATTTCATAGGTAAAGGCCTTATTATATGATTGAGTTCCAGAGAAAAGTTGTAGAGCTTGATAAAGGTAATGACATCATGTATTTAACCGTGTAGCTAAATAGAGTAGTCATCTTTCATTTTCGTCGCTTGATTGATTACTCTGTTTGTCGCTGCGATGTTCAATTTATGTGGAACAGGGTAGCGGCCAAAAATTTGTTACTCTTTAGCATCACACTTTAGTATGACGTTCTTCTTACCGTATGGCTTCAGACAAATACGTACGTAGGATTGTGTTTGAATGACACTTTTTCCACATGATACTAACTTTTCAACTGCCGCGTATATCAATCTCAATGAAATATATAAGATGGATAATAATTTAAAATAAATTAAAAACTAGGCAGTCATTCAAATCTTTTAATTCGACTTCTCTGTAAAACATGGTAATAATATCTGATTAGGTCGCGATTACCATATATAAAGATGCACGCCATAGTGCTACATTTAGGGGTGTCGGGTTTCGAGATCTGCCGATGTTTATCCATTACTCATCAGGATGGTAGCGTTCTGTAAACTGTTGGGTTACATTAGACAAAAAGGTTTACTTTACCCTGCTACCAAAAAAAACTTAATAATGTAGAATGGATTATACATATATAAATGGATGTGTTTTACTTTCGAAGCCACTATTGCAAACGTTTTTCTCTTACAAAGGATAAGATACAATGGAGTTGGCAATTATATTGTTCAGAATACAAGTCTTTTAAGATATACTTTTTTCGTCTGTAAATTAATTAACAGTCCTTTGAAAAACGCGCAGTGTAGCGTAAATATCACTAACAACACTTTTTTTACACGAATCAATCGTTATTTAGTAACGGGCTTGTTAATCGTGAAAAAGTTCATACAATGAATTTTGAAGGTGTCCAAAATACTCTTTGACATTGTATTGTAATTTTAATTTCTCTTCCACTGAGTTTTCATTTGCTAATCTTTTATATATACATAGTCAAAGACAAAACACTTCAGTACGTTTATCTTCTCTGCTTGGCAACCGATTTTCTTTATTTATTTTTTGTTTAGTAGCTAGTTATACACCCACCTCCTACTAAGAGTGCAACCCAGTACACCTTGTTTTGAGAAGCCAGACGCTACGTTAAAATAAGCGCATCCTGTGCGTGGTATTCTGTTAGTTCCATTGTAGAAATAAGCTATTCTTAAGACAATTTTATAAGCAAATAAACGCGTTTCAAAAATAAAATTGAGTTTTTTTACCACCGGTGAGTGATTGATTACCTTATTTATAAGACTTTATTCGCGCCTCTTAGATTAAAAATATTTGTACGATACTAAATACAAATAATAATATCTTTTTTTTTTTAATAATAGATGGCAAATGATCACCGCCGTCCATAGACACCAGCAACACCAGGGAAGTCGCCAGTGCGTTGCCAGTCTGTGTTTGGGGGAGAGGGGTTGGGGAAATTGGGGAGGAGGGGAATAGGAGGGGAAGTGTGGCGAGGGAGGTGGTCATCCGGCAGTCTCACTGACCGAACGAAACGCAACAATGCAAGCGCTATTACTTCACGTCGGTTTTCTGTGGGTCGGGTGGTAGTACCCTGGGGGAGCCGACCCGACCCATTCAAGCTGAAACCAGTAATAGCTTCAGTGTGGCTCTACCATCTAAAACCTACTACCAAGCTATAGAATAGTAAGTGAAGAAAAAAGTACCACTTATTATTGTTTAACTCCAACTACTAATACTTACAACAAGTATAAGTTTCGATTATGAGATAATAAATGTTTTTCATTTTTCCTAAAGATAACTCGTCTGCTTCATTAAATTCAGATTTGACATACGAAAAATCATCGATGGTAACCATTTATAGTCAAAGATTACAAGTTGCTTTAAATAATTTTACGTCACATTTTTACATTAAAAAAAAATGGTTTATTTTAATTTAAATATGTGTAATTCAAATTCATATTTCTTCTATTTTATTCTTGTCTTTAAACGATGACGTCACGATTGTATAATTTATTAGTTATACACTAATACGTGTTTTATATTAGTTTTTTTTATGCTAAAGGGCAACAAACAGGCAGACAACTCATCTGATGGTAAATGGTTACCGTTGCCTATGGTGATCTGCAATACCAGGGGTATCGCTGTTACGTTGCTGGCCATGAAGAGTGTGTTTCAATCCCTTTTTGAAGAGACTCATGTAATTCTGGGGAAATACTGTACCGGGTAACCCATTCCACAACGTCAGCGTACGCATAATGAAGGTTCTGGAGAACCGTACGGTTGTTGCTATTTTATTAGGTTAAGAGTGTGTGGATGAGCAACCAGCCCGCGTCGGGAGGTGCGGATTTGGAACGTCGATGAGGGCACCATGTCAAAAAGTTCTTCAGAACATTCTCCATTGTACATGTAATTTCCCTATAATAACTTTCCTCGTGTAGTAAAATACCATCAAAATATCACGAAAGAGATGTAATTACGAAAATACTTCATTTGTTGCGGTGATTCTTTATTTCTTAAGTCAAAAAATAGAGTCCATATTTGAATTTATTTTATAATTAATACACAATAAACACTGTTGGTAAATAAAGGAATTCTGATATCATAAAATTTTATCTAATATGAAATAATGTACGTAGATAAAGTATGTTCGAAACATTCACTATTTAAAAACAAGCAGAAGCAATTTTTTACAATGTTGATAATGACTGTAAAAATACTCCGCTATAATTTTAACAAATAACCGTATTGCATCATTCATAATATCTGAAAAAATAATTTAGAAAAAATAATTATAGATAACAAATTAGATCGCGAAATATATATAGTACCCAGTCCTTGATTTGGCACGTAGAGGTGTAGAACAAGACGTCCAGCTAACATCGGTCTTCTTCAGTTCTGTAAACCCATAGAATTATGAAACCGCTTACATTTACAATAGAAATCGCATAAGTGTTGTGCCTGCCTTACCACTTATACATGATTTTTTCATGTATGTCTTCCCGACTCCCGTTAGCACGATCAGTCTGTTCGCGTAGCTCTGACAGTGAACGTCTCCGCTAAAATATTATTATACGCAGAAAATATGTCTAATTGTGCAGTGAAAAATTGTAAAAATCATTAAAGAAAGAAAAACCTAAAATCTAATGGTGTCTCTTTTCATGTGTAAGTATTGATTGAATTAAGTTTCTTTGTGAAAGAAAATATTAAACTTAACCAAACTGTCATGGCAGCGGGCCATATGTCTAAGACGCTATAGTGTTGTGCCTATTCGGATTGTATCGGGTATCTATAAATAGATTTTTTATTTTATAAGCAATATTAATTCTATTATTAACCGATATTTTTTATAACTGTTGTGATATTTTTTATTTGTCATTTAAATTATATAATGTTTATTTATTTATATATTTTTAGAGATATATTCAGTGACAAATTTCGTAATGTTACAGCTTCCCTAAGGATCAGAAGATGAAACAAAAATGGATTAATGTAGTTCGCAAAGATGGTTGGTTTCCTGGCCCTTGAACTACAATATGTTCAGAATATTTTGAGGAAACTTGTTTTGATTCGAGCAAGAAAAGGCGATACTTATTTCCAAATGCAGTTCCATCTTTAATGCTTGACGTACATTATTATTTATTACTTGTCCATTTTAATTGTTTGTTTATGGTTTAACGTAGGATAGAACTATTCTAAATAAAATAAATTATGCGTTCTGTGTTTTAGATTGACCAACATGTACAAGAATCATCAACGGACGTAGAAGATACAGCTAGTTTTGTACCAGATAAAACTGTTGATACCCCTCGTAAAAAAAAACTCAGGTCACGTATAGAATGCTTAGAACGTATTTCACATCAGCGTCTATTAAAAATGAAAAGCTTACAATGCAAACAAAGGCGTCAGAAGCGCAAATTATTTCGAATGGAAGATTTACTTCAAGAGTTGAAGCAAAAGGATTTAATAAAATAATCAGATATTGAAGTTTTAATATCACAAGTGCCGATATAATGAAAAGACAATTTATTAACAGCCAAAATCTTCGTAATGAAAAGGCATACCCAGAAAACATTAGATCATTTGCTTTAACGTTACATTAGTTGTGTCCAAGGGCATACAATTACGTACGTCGAACATTTCGGTCTTGTTTACCACATACGTGTACTATTTCTAGATGGTATCAAAATATTGAGAGCAACCCAGGTTTTACAATAGAAGCTTTGAATGCACTAAAAAGCAAGGCTAGGTCGTGTAATTATTCTATTCTTTGTTCGTCAGTATTAGATGAAATGGCGATACGTAAATCTGTCGAGTGGGATGGAAATCAATTTCATGGTTACGTTAGTTTAAATGGTAACACAGAGAGTGATTGTCGAGAAGAAGCAAAAGATGCATTAGTTTTTCTAATTGCTTCCATTAATTCCAACTGAAAAGTACCTATAGGATATTTTTTGGTTAATGGCGTTAATGGTGTGCAGAAGGCTAATCTAATTTGTCAGTGTTTAAATTCCATAAAAGATACTGGCGTGCAAGTAGTTTCGATTACATTTGATGCTTGTCCAGCAAATTTGAACATGGCGAAAGTACTTGGATGTGATTTCTCCGCTAATAAAATAAAATCCACATTTACAGAGTCTGCAACAGATCGAGAAATTTACTGTCATTATTTGTCGTATATTTAAACATATTTAAAATTAGTCCGTAATTGTTTCCTTAAATAATTTAATAAGCTCTTTGCAGTGAAACACTGCTATCCAAAGATACCATTCCATGCAGACGAAGTCGCGGGTACAGCTAGTTAGAATATATTTAAACATCACACTCTATTATATTTTTAAAAGTAGTAAAGATAAAGTAAATTCGAAGAGGCGACTTTATAATAATCTTATTTTATGTAAGGGTTACAAAATTTTGTATTATAATATTTAATTAAATATATTTTTATTGTATTTTAGTGATTAAGATGCTATTGTTACAATAAATAAATTGAATACATTTTTATCGAACTTTTTTTTATCATAATTAACATATCGATACAGTGTCCGTACAAGTTTGTAATGCACATCACTATAGAAACTATTAGAAAGGAGAGGGGATCATTCTCGCGCCGATCATCGAACCGTGCACATCTTCCAAGACCATTTCTAACTATAATCATTATTACATTACTGTGTCTGTTGCTAAAGATGACGTCAATAAAGGTCAAAAACAACTTTTTTAGCTGCCCCTCAACGTTGCCCCGACAATATAATAATGCGATGAATCTACAGTTTGGGTGGATTTTGTTACAAAAACGAATATTTAAATATTTAGGACTCGATACGCTTATCCTAATAACAGTTTTACGAAGATCACAGACATTACAGGGCGTAGGTCTATTAATAACTATACAATAAGAAGTGTAATGTCATTTAGAACAGGTTCACTTGACCTCGTCTGTAGAGTAGTTATGGGAAATCGATAGGTCATTGTTTGCTTTATGATGATTAAAAAGTTTGTTAGAGTTTAATCACAGAGTGTTTTTGTAAAATCTTGAGCTACATTGGAACTAAATAATTGGACCTCTTCGTTATCAAGATAGTATTTAAGTTTTAAAATTCAAAGGAAAAAGGTTAATATCAATAATAGTGAGTCATATATGGTATTTATTGTTACAAGAGATCCTTCAATTGATAATTTATATATTTACATGTGTATATAGCAACAGTGAATAGTCAACAACAATAATATAATATACTTTAGCAGTGATGCGTGTTCAAAGTACAGACACGTTAGTTTAACATTCTTATTATATAATAATTGAATATATAATTATATAATACATATGTATAGAATATTTCAAGGCAGCAGTAATAAATGTATGATGTTAAATATATACTTGTTTCATGCTTAGCCTTTAGGCAATAAGTATTATAAAACTGATATACAGACATACCTGTAAATTTGACCTTTTTCTTAACCTTATGGTTACACCACTCTCCCAGGGAAAGAGTGGGTTATATCCGACTCGCACGGACTAAAACCCCATGGTACATCTGTCGCTATAGTTGGGGCGACACGAGATCTCTACAGACTTCATCGTGCCACCCCAGCGGCAGAAAATGCCGCCGCCAGGCCCCGTCTTATCAGAAGACAGCCGTGTACACACCGGCCGTCTTCTCCGTCCACCGGACCTGTGCAATGGGAAGATGGGTCCCTGACCGGCTACGGTGGAGGTAGGAGACGGACAAACTACCGCCTCAGCCTGCCGGTCCTCCGTTGGCGGAGAGGGCCGCTTAGAGGGTCGTCCTCACAGGCCTTCTCCGCCACCTCCTTCTGCGAGACTATCATAGACTACTCGATAGATTTCAATAAATTTTTCTTAGTTTCGTTTCTTAGACACTTGGTCTGTACTAAAATTTTAAGGACCTACGACTTTTATAAGCATTACGTGATCTTTCTTTGAATTTTGTTTTACGTTTTTGAATCGAAAACTTCTTTAGGCGCGTTGAGCGCTATTTTTGGCAGGAGATAGAGTTATGGTTTCGCGCCATGACATGATATATGCCAGTAAAGTAATATAAATACTAGTCCGAAGTGTACCTATTCTTCATAAAATAAAACTCCATCACCTTTTTTTACTTATTATCTATATTCAGCATCAAGACAATGACATCTCATGAAAAAAAACAAAAACCTCGAGAACTATGACGGTATCTTTTTTTCAATTCAAATTATTTCTTACTAACCAGTTTATAAATATAATATATTAATTATTATTCCCCCTAATTAAATTATAAAAATATATTTAGAGGAAATATAACAACAAAGCTTAGAAAAGCGTGACCGAGGGTATTGCGCTTGCACGGCTTGCATTAGTCTAGGGACGCGTAGTATTCGTACAGTACAGCGGCATGTGTACATCTAATATTGATATTTTATATTGAGACTAGCTGACCCGTGCAACTTCGTCTGCACCAAATCGGTTATTACCGGTTTCAATTGTATTTTTAAACGCAAATAATCTTAAAAAACCTAAAACCCTATTGCAGCGTTATCCAGCACTTCCAATCGTGAATCCAAACTATCCAGGGACTCACTCAAACATATACCCAGTTGGTATGTGAGAAATCTTTTAAAATAAGCCTAGAATCTGTTCGCAGCATTACCTAAAGTAGTGTCATCAAAGTGAAGATCAAAACTAACTTACATATATTGCCGATAAATGTCTTCCCAGTACCCCTTGTAACTTCATCACGTAACATACTGTAAAAGTTGAACTTTATCTACATTAAACTTCGTCCAGCTCCGACAACGGCATCCAGTGCAAAACCGTATAAGTTTTAAATTTGCATTAAGTATGTACACGACAAATAGACGAATAACTCAATATCACGCTAACCGATTTCGATGATTCATTTTTTATTGGAAAGGACGTACTTCAAGGGTAGTTTGATGAGAGTTTGGTTAGGTTCTGATTATGGGATCCGTGACAAACTAAGAAAACTTTCAAGAAACGAGCCTACTCCTTTCTTAAGGGCCGGCAACGCATCTGTGTTTCCTCTCGTGTCGCAGGTGTCCATGGGCGGCCGTGATCACTTACTATCAGGTGACCCGTATGTTCGTTTGCCACCAATATTATAACTCTTCAATTCTTAGGAGCCTATTGTGCTTATGTTCGTTGCTGTGTTGCAACATGACGCAAGCATTGTAATTACATTACTTAAGGTGTATTATGTGTGAAGCGATGGTAGCCGAGTTGGTGGTAGAAAAAACTATCGCGGATTATTGATAAGGTTGCGTTCGTGCCAAACGTTACTTATTGTACAACCAATTGAAACCATATCGCATACCATACCGATAGATACCATACCGCAAAAATGCGTATTTTAATATACTTAAGGCGGAACGGAGTTCGCGGGCACTGCTAATAAAATATATTTATGTACACAAAAAATGGAAAAATAAAGTAAATTTTCAAAAAAAAGTATTAACCGATTTCAATATCAATCAAAAACCCATAAGGCACTAAAAAGCGGAAAATAAATAGTTTATCAAATTAACCAAATTAAATAAAACATATGAATATGTGTGCTACCTAGAGATATATTAGAAGTCGGTGCCAACTGAAAATCGTATCATCTACATAGGTAGAAAAAGTTTAAGTTAACTCTCGCGTCTCTGTAATACTTTTCTACCTGGAACAAATTTGAAATTTCGGTTGGCACCGATTTCCAATACATCTCTAGGTAGCGCACATATTCATATGTTTTATTTAATTTGGTTAATTTGATAAACTATTTATTTTCCGCTTTTTAGTGCCTTATGGGTTTTTGATTGATATTGAAGTCGGTTAATACTTTTTTTTGAAAATTTACTTTATTTACTGAGATACTGAACTTGGGATAATATACCTTTCTAACAGTGAAAGAAATTTTGAAATCGGACCAGTAGTAGGTACCAAGCATTCCTCGAAAACAAAACTTTACCACTCATTATAATATTAGTATAAATACAACATAGTAACTGCAAACAGTAGTCCGGTGAAGCTGTTAAGACCTTGCTAGGTCAATAGCGTGGTCAGTTCGAGAAAAAAAAAATAACTGCATACACCTCAACTGATTTATTTTAATCTTAGATTAAGAAACCTGAACCCAACTACTCCAAGACTCAACAACATTTAGAAAACTAATTTTATCAAATATCGAAACAACACACGTACTGATAGAACTCTAGTTGAGATTCATCTTCTACAATGCAATGTAACTATTATCTAGGTTTATGTTTTAGGAAAAAATCTTGTCACCTTTGTTTAGCAAACATTTTTTTACAATAAAATAAATGTAACAACATATAAGTGACAGTTTCGTTTACATATATTTTTTTCATATGAGGTTGATAATTACGCATAGAAACGTCATATAGCCGTAGCTCAGTTGTAGCGTACTCGACATTATATGGTCCGCCGGAGCCGACGGTTCGAATCCCGGCGGTCTTTTTTTTTGGTATTTTTTTTAAAGTAGCTTAGCGAAATATAGCTTATCTTTTTAACTAATCTGTCTGCTATATATAGCACAATGAAAATTTACCAAAATCCGTCAAAAATTTCATTAACTACAAATTTTTGACTTTCGTCCGTTATCCTGGAGAATCCCTTGCGTTTTATGAGATAAAAAGTATTCTAGATGTAACCTTGTAATATTAGTTATCACTGTGCCAAATTTCGTCAAAATTGGTTCAGTACTTTCAGAGTGGTACGTGTTCAAAGGGACAGATAAACAGGCAGATCCTGGAGAAAACCTTGCGTTTTATGAGATAAAAAGTATCCTAGATGTAATCTCGTAATATTAGTTATCACTGTGCCAAGTTTCGTCAATATCGGTTCAGTACTTTCAGAGTGATGCGTGTTCACAGGGACAGACAGACAGACAGACAGACAGACAGACAAAAATTGTAAAAAGATTATTTTTGGCTTCTATATCGATAACAAAGTCTACCCCGATAAAAATTTTCAAAAAATATTTAATGTACAGATTTGACCTTGCTACAGTTTTATTATAGTATAGATTGTTCAGCCCATTATATATTTGATTTGATAAACTGTGCAAAATATTTAACATAATTATTATTCGGAGGGCCAATAGATGTGAAACCCAGACTAATGTTAATAATTTCAATATACAAATTATGATATTTGAATAATTTATAATACAGTTAATTCAAAAGAAAACATTATTATTTCATTGTTCTGAGTTTCCAGATTGATGAGATTCCAGATTCCAGATTGCCTCGAATTTTTATTTTTTTCTCTATACATAAAATATATTGTTTGGATAATAAACAGCGTGGACGAAGTTGCGGGTATTTGTTACTGTTCTAGCAAAAACCTTGAACCGTTGTGTAAATAAATTGATAATATTTCATCAAAATTGACTGTGCGTTTTATAGGGAGTATAACAGAAGAATATAACAAGCTAATTCTTATAAACTTTTCTCTCTGTCTGTTTGAAAACGCTATTCTCTAAATCTACGTACCTTGTTGTACAGGTAGGTTTTACTTCATTAATATGCAGGTGAAGTTATGGATTAACTTCTAAACAAACACTATTTTGCAGTAAGCACTAACAAAAGACAACGGTAGCTATAAAAAGTCTACTATAACCCATGAACTTAAATAGATCATTGCATCTGCCACAAGCATTAACAAGGAGTCTGAAGTGGATATTTATCTTACACTAAGTGCTCCCTACATAACAGACTCGAGCTTAATGCAATTCCAGCGGTTGCTGAGAAACGAAACGAGCACTCTGCAAATTGTCTTAGAAAATCTTAAGAGCATTAAAGAAAGTATACTTTTGTTCTCATTATAAACAGGACCATGAGTAACATTTCCACAAAATACTTTTGTATGAAGATAATTCCTTCGAAATTTTATAGGTTATTAATAAATTAGCATTTTATTAAGTTTAGCGTTCCTCTAAAGAGGAATGGCTTTCAAACGCAGCTGCTGCAAATCGTCTACAGACTCTTAGCTATTTTGTAATAGGAGTACAGCCTTAGGTAGGAAATTCAATCTTTAAAAATATCGTAACAATGTGCAAAATCAACAAAAAAAGTTTAGGTTCATTGTAATTCAGGCAATGATTCAAAAATGCCTTAGAAAATATTGTCAATATAATTTAGCTATTAACAGCAACTGTACGTTGTACAGAATAATATTTAACTTTAATGACTTTATAGCACTTGGACACTAGGAACACCAGAAGAGTCGCAAGTGCGTTGCCTGACTGTGTTCGGGGGAGGACGGGAAGGCGGAGGAAGAGGGGAGACGGGCCTCCAGCGCTCTCACTGACCGAATGAAACGCAACAACACCACAGTCACACCTATCTCTGTCGCAATACACTGCTGTACTCGACTAGAAAAATGTGGATAGTAAAATATATTTACATGAGACGTTTCCACTCAGTCCTCAGAAGTAGCAACCTATTTGCCTTTCGCAAATAGGTTCGCAACAATGCAAGCACTGTTACTTCACATCGGTTTTCTATGTGAGGGTGGTGCTACCCCGGACGATCCGACCCATTCCTGTTGAAACCAGTTATAGCTTTAGCGTGGCTCTACCATCTACAAAAATCTATTGTTATTGCTTCTATATGTTATACTAGCGGGCCCGGCTGACGTTGTCCCGCCCTGATTACCCCCCCGCAACCCCCCTTGTGGGTGGAATTTTGTGAAATCCGTTCTCAATATATAGGTGGGAATCTCTTATATATAATATATATATATAGATAGATAGATAAAGGACTTCTGTGCGAAATGTTATGCTTCTGGAAATATCGCTGTAAAGTGTGTGTTTGTCTCTCATAAGTACGAGTAGAAGATATACAACAACACGAGGTTAGAGGAGATTCGATTGCGTTTACTTTTCTTTTTCATTCTCTGAGTCCGTATCCGAATAAAAAACCATTGAGGTACTTCAATGAATGAAGTATTACAGACAAGTTTTATTTTATTAATATTGCGCTGGCCACAACCCATTTAAACAGAGCGTCTTTTTGAAATTGTCTTCCATTTACTCAGTTGCCTTAAACTTTGTTTTTTTTTTCTATTAAATTGTATTTGTTTTGCATATAAATCGTTTCATTATTATAATCAATATTATTGGAAATATTGTTAATGACATGAGTTTTTTTTTAAGTGAAACCTTCTCATGGTAGTGATTTGAAATTCTGACCGGTAAACTTTTTGTGTGACGAAAAGTCATGGCAGTAAACACTGTGTCGGGTAGAGTGTTGAAAACACCGGTTCTCATCTGATTGCCGAAGTTAAGCAAAATCGGGCGCGGTCAGTACTTGAATGGGTAACCGCGTGTGAACACCGCATGACGTTGGCTTGTCATTGTATTTTTTAAATTAAAATGTTTCCCTGTAATACAAAAGTTTCACTTCTATCGTGTGTGTTTACGACATACCCTGACTTTTTTGCTATTAGGTGACGTAAGTCGATGAATTTAATGACACTGGATAATATTAAAAAGGTACAAATAACTTTAGACTTGAAATTAAAATTCATGTACAAACATTTTTAAAATATCCGCCCTAGACGATCGTTTTTCACCGACGTTGCAACGATGGTTATACATTATTAATAAAAATAATGAATACTTTCAAACTTTCATACATTTACTATTGCATGATATTGCAAGTAATAAATCTTTTGGCGTTTAAAATTCACAAAACTGAAGAACTTTATAAGCATTAGGAAAAAGGTTACGTGAAATCTTAATTTTAACATGAATACATTATATATTTTCGTTTAGTACATTCATAATTAATGGCATTGGCTTCAAAAATTAGAAAATACATAAGTGTGTTATTTACTATATTTCAAAGAAGAAGTTAAAAGCCTTAAAAGTGATGCTATTTAGCTAAACTCAGTTAGATACATACAAAGAGATCTGAAGTAGGGTTGACATGAGGTAGAAGGTTGAACATTACACATAATACCGGTTGTCAGTCAGGAAGGAAGAGAACAGGTTATGACAACCTTACGTAGAAACAAGAAGTGCCTTATATCATCGTATCTTTAGTTCCAACATCGATTCACGAATTTGGAACTGCAAAATTTTTTTGAGTCGTTAACATTCAATCAGAAGTAATACAGGTCGAGTAGTTTACATTATATAAGTAAGTGACATTTTTAAGGCATGAAAGATCAAGGCAAAAGGCAATCAAAAAATGTAGAATCAATTACATATCTTTAGTGTTCATTATAGTAATATAAAATACTAGTAGCCCACCTCCGCTTCGCCTGTGTGCAGTAGGTACGTAACCTGCTACCGCGTAAAGCCAACGGTAGCTCTGATAAAACTGATCGCTTTTTTAATTGTTATGAAAACACATATGATGGCAGATCTATCAAACAGATTATCTCTTGTTAGACTACAATAGATCAACATTTCTTGGATAAAAATGATTGCTATGACTCATTCTTGGTAGAAATATGCTTTTTTTTTCTTTTTTATTTTTTTCTCGAACTGACTACGCTATTGACCTAGCAAAGTCTTAACAGCTTCACCGGACTACTAAGGCAAGCGCTTAAGGCACTCAGCCGATTTTTGTTTGGGCAACCTGCTCAAGGGTGCACGGCACACCTCGGCTTGGCTATTGCCTGTTCCATGCAATTCGCGACCTAACTGAGCTAACCTAAGTTAAGCTAAACTATTCATACATATATGAGTTGTTGAAACATATATGTGTACCAAGCATACATATCTCAACAACTCTTATGTGTATTTTGTATCGGGAAATTTCTAAACTATTTCAGTTCGATCAGGGAAAAAAAAAGTAAACCCTTCCACTTTTTTGTGTAAGCGTGTATGCGTGCACGTGTGTGGAGGTGATATATGTAGTGTTGTTGCAGTGATGTAAATTTGTGTCACTGTATCGCGCGAGCAGCGCACTCAAGTGCTCCACGCCGAGGGAACGGACCTAGGCTTGAGCCGCTGCCGAGCGGGGCCTACTCTGGTGTGCGGGAGCGAAATTTACCCCCAGACCACGGCGGCGTGATCTGTGGTTACGCGGGCGTGGGCGTGAACACGCTCTGTTTTGAGAGACAGGCTGGTACTGATCGTTCGCTGACGTTATATCATCGGGAGGATCGGTAAAAATGTGACGCGGTCGTCTTTTATAACGCGGTATGTCCGGTACGGTTTCGTAGTTCGTGGCGGATACCACTAACGGGCTAGGATGAGTCGCGGCTTTTTCAAAGTAACTGGTGGTGAGTGACTTTACATACGCCCAGATAGAAGGCATCTCCAGGTCCCTGTGGAGATCCTTATTGCGGACGTAATGCGGAGCCCCGGTGGCTTTACGTAAGAATCGGTTCTGGATACGCTGTAGTGATAGGAAATTAGCTTTGGACATATGCGCAAAAACGGGTGAGCTATATGTCAAAATCGGACGAATACAAGTTTTGAATAATGTGAGCTTATGTCTTAAAGACATTTTGCTCTTGTGACAAACTAGCGGGTGTAACCGACCCATGACCATAGCGGCCCTGTTTCTAACTCTTTTCGTGTGTTGATTAAACGTGAGGCGTTTATCCAACGTGACTCCTAGGTATTTAACCTGATCGGCCCAGGGAATCGCTGACCCGTATAGTTTAATAGGCGCGAGTCTGCGTTCGTGTTTATTAGAGATCGGGTCGAAAAATATCGCGGCGCTTTTATCCGGATTAACTTCTATACGCCATCGAATAAACCAGGCAACGAGTGTGCCGACAGCTTTTTCGACGCGTGTCCTAAGACCTACCAGATGCCATCCAGAGGCGTAGAGAACTGTATCGTCAGCATAGCAACCCACCTCTACCCCCGGGAGCCGAGGTAGGTCACTGACGAACAGATTGAAGAGTGTGGGTGCCAGAATGGACCCTTGGGGCACACCTGAGCGTATCGGGTGGGACGTGGACATTTCACCTTCCACTCTATAGCGGAAGGACCTATCGGCGAGATAGTCACGTATTATGCGAACTAACCTATCGGAAACACGAAATTGAATTAACTTGTGAACGAGCCCTGCATGCCAGACCTTGTCGAAGGCCTTCGCGACATCGAAGAAGACTGCTATTGTGCGTTTCGGGTTAGGATTGATCGGATACGCGTTGGGATCCGGATCCGCATTAAATTTAGAAAAGACGTACTCCGTGAGGCGGTGCACTTGATTTGTACAAGAGTGTTCGGCTCGAAATCCGAACTGCTCAGGTGGCAACAGATCTAATTCTGATATGCAAGTCTGTAGGCGGTTCAGAAGGAGCCGCTCGTACAGTTTACCTAGCGTATCTAACAAACTGATAGGGCGATAGCTAACGGGAAGCGTTGCTTTTTTGCCGGGCTTGTGAATACCTATCACTACGGCCTTCTTCCAGATGGCTGGAAAATGACCTTGGGACATGGCCGCATTAAAGACGCAGACCAATAGAGCTATGATACGATCAGGAAGGAGCTTGAGTACCTCGTTCCTGATCCCATCGGGACCTGGGACATCCTAAGCTTTTACCGCTTGATGGCATCCGAGACTTCATTGAATGTGCCGGGGGTTAGGGTATCCGTCGGTGGGGACGCGAGTGTTTGCTCTACCGAGGACTCGATCGCTCCAATATGTGTAGGGTCAGTATTAGCTGTGTTCGGTGAAGACTGTTTTTCGAGGCTCGCGGCGAGAGACTCCGCCTTGTCTGAACTATCGAACGCGGGAGGCATACCGGCGCCTCTATCGAGAAGGGGTATCGGAACAGTCACGTCTGACTTTATTGATCGAGCTAGCTTCCAGTACGCCAGGTGGGACGGCCGGATACTCTCCAGAAACCTGTCCCATCTGTCGTTCCGGATTTCAGAAATACGGGCCTTAACTTGTTTACGTAAAAGACGTAGACGAGCGCGGTTCTCTGCGGACGGGTAAGTATCGTGAGCTCGAGTCGCGGCGTTCTTTCCCGTGACCAACGCCTTCACGTCGTCTGGGAGTATAAAACGGTGATCGTTCGCCGCTTGTACCTCTCTCGAGGTTTCCCTGACGGCGGTCTGAAGGTAGTTGACCAGGGAATCGATAGCCAGATCCGCGTCGGCTTTGGACACCAACACGTCCGGAATTCTGTCTAAAATATCTGATGACGGGTTATCTCTAAGATACCGTTCGAGTTTCGCGTATTCGGCCACCACCCCTACCGACTGAGGGGTGGCGTCATCCGGGCTACCTAACTGCATTATTACCGGGCGGTGGTCGGAGTCAAGTTCGTGTGCGACTCGTATAAGTTGCAACCGAAGCGTGACATTCTTTAGAATAGCTATATCTAACACTGTCGGGCGACAGTTGTCCTGATAATGAGTGGGTTCCGGAGGGGCTATGACGTCAAACGCAAGATCGTCACCTAGTTTGTCGAGTATCTTCCCGTTGCGAGAAGTAGTCGGACTGTTCCAGATGACGTTCCCGCTGTTGAGGTCCCCCGCTATAATGACGGAGTCACCTAACTGGAGTAGCGCCTCTAAATCAGTTTTAAGCAACTCTCTGTTCGGCGAGAGATACGCGGATACTATTACTACGGGTGGATGACCGGTCATCCCTAACCTGCATACTGACACTTCCATATTGAATAGAACGGGCGGATCCATCGGGATACAGTAGGGCGATCGTTTATAATAAATTAATGTGCCACCCCCGCGGGTGACACGGTCATTCCGAATTATATTATAGTTCGCGATTGTGGGATTTCTCATTTTCGGTTTTAATAACGTTTCCTGGATGAGGAGAACGTCTATCTGATTGTCGCGTAAGAAGTCAGCTACTAGATCGCACTATGTCCTAAGATTCCTCGCGTTAAAAAACGAAAGTGATAGACCGCGCGGTTTTATTCTATTTAACGCCGCGAACTTTATTTAAAAGCTAAATCTTGCGTGGATCGGGAGAGGCGCTGCAACGTTGCAGCGATGCCTTTGTATTGTGCGAGCACGTCGAGCCGGCCCAAACCTGTCTCGGCCTTGATGGCCACGCGGAAAGCTAGAACCTCCTCGAGGTTGTGCTCTCGAAGCAACTGGTAAACCCAGTCGACCGCGGAGATCTCTGCAGAGTGGGCGGGAGCGGCGCGCACCGTCGGCGCCTGTGGTGGGCGAGCCTGAACAAAAAACTGGGAACAAAACAAAAGGGTTTATGCCCGTTTTACTATCGAAAGTAACTCCGGGTCGCCCATTGTAGCTTTTGGCATCGGTCAATGCACTTAGGTTTATTTTTTTTTACACGCTTGTAGCTATACTTTTGAAAGTCTTAGAACAAACTTTAACTTAGGGTTTCCTCGTTGTTTATTTGTATTTGTTTTAATATTATTTTTTTATATGTTCAATGTGACTATGAAGTGTCAAATCCTAGAATACAGTGAGTGTCTAAACAGTCACCTGGTATATAAGGGACAATTCAGTTATATTTTCTTCGTGTAAGTTTAACTAATAACACATATAGATATAGAGACTCTGAAAAGGCATCACTTTTTACGAAAAACCTGTCAAACATCTACATAATTTTACATGATTTGTGTATGGGCTATATCCATCTGGAACAGTGTAACTTACAAATAGTGAGAGAATTTATCAAATGAGTGCAATAGTTCTTGAGTTTACTTTCCCTATACAAACAAACATACAAAATCCGCTTTCTCACTTTATAATATCAGTATAGATGAATTTTATTATTCGTCAAGTGCAGTATATCAGTATTAACTTTACAAAGGTAGTATAACGTCGGTTCCATCTTGTTTTAGTATCACATTAGCAAGTGCTCACGTTTCCGCTCACCGTAATGTTTTTATTTATATCATACGAGGCAAACGATCAGTTGAGTCACCTGGATGTTAAGTGATCACCACCGCCCATAGACACTTTCAACACCAGGGAAGTCAAAAGTACATTGGTAGCCTGTGTTCGGGGGAGGAGGAGTGGGGGTGGTAGAAAGGGGAGGGGAGGTGGGTATCAGGCGCTCTCACTAACCGAACGAAACGCAACAATGCAAATACTATTACTTCACATCGGTTTTCTATGAGAGGGTGGTACTACCCCGGGCGAGCTGACCCATTCATGCTGAAATCAGTAATAGCTTCAGCGTGGCTCTACCACCTACAATTAATGTAGATTTGACTTAGTCCTCAGGGACGATATTTTTTGAGATGAAATGTGGAAACATGAAAGGACAACTTCTTCTTCTTACTCTTATCCCACCAACGTAGGGTTGGCAGAATATGTCTTCCTTTTCCATTCTCCCCTGTCAGATGTCATCTTAGTATTCAGACTTTTTAAAGTGAAATCTTTTTTAGGCGCGTTGAGCGATATTTTTGGCAGGAGATAAATTTATAATTTCGCGCCATGACATGCTACGTAAGCATAAGCGGCCGTATTACGCTTGCGCGGCTTGCGTCAGACTAGCGACGCGTAGTATAGGGGCCAGTGTACATGTAATATAGATATTTTGCAGGTCATTATACGTTTGATTGATTAATAGACTTTATAAAAATGGACATAATTATTGCTTCGAGTGCCAATAGATATGAATATAAATATGCTAATAATTTCAATAAACGAATATGGAAATTCAAATATTGTTATTAATGCTATAATTAATATGAAAATTCAAAAGAGAACACATTTATATCAGTTTTGAGTTTTCCCGTCTGTCGGCAGCCCTTATGGATTCACACATCATTTTTCACATAATCCATCCGCACCTTTTTCATATTTCCTTGACTCCTTTATCCGTCCATCGTAATACTCAAAACTTTTCTAGTTACATGGCTTTCCTCCCTTCCTATAATATGCCCTTAACATGCTATTCCATTACACCTCAACTGGTGCTATTTTTAAACTTCCTTTAAACATACTCATTCTTAATTTTAGCCATTCTAGTTATACCAAATATCCATCTTAACATTCGCAACTCTGCCACGTATAACCTCTTCTCACCGGTCTCTTTCGTAGCTCGGCATTTGGATCCATATAACACGACTGGCCTTATTATTATGGCTGTATATATGAAAACGTGTATGCAAATTCTCATGATGTTCTGAATCTCACACTCGCATTATAATATTAGTTAGAACAATAATTTGAATTTATACTACACTTATTGAAGTGAAACTTCTAATGCGACTTCCAACAAGGTTGCGTTAAACGTTTAACGCTACCATGGAGGGGGTATGAAAGCACTGTTGCGTTAAACGTTCAACGATCCTGAGGAGTTGCAATAGAAAGACACAGATCGAGAAAAATAATCAAACATTTTGTATTTTACTTTAGTTATCATGATCGCATTGTAAATGTTATAGATTTGATTTGGTTTGGTTTGATTGATGAATGATATTTCTTCACTCAAAAATGGTAATTAAAAGATGCGATCAATTGTGCGACAAAAGTTTGTCTTAAAGGAACAATATGATTTCACTAAAAATCTATTTCTACCCCTTCCTATTTTCATTTGCATATTACGAAGTTTCACTTCTGCCGCGCGGAGGGACTCCACGTACTATTTTTTTTGCAGTATTATATCAGTAACATATTTCAAGTAAATTATAATAATGCAATTTTTATTGATTTTTATTGATTATTGATTTAATGCTTCTGGATTAATTATTTTAAATGAATTAATTTAAAGAAATTTAAATTCTAAAATTAGACACGTTCAACCATTATTGGACTTGTGTGTTGCATTAGGCAAGACCGTATGATAAAAAATTGAAAAACACCTGTTAGATTTCATTTTTTTAATAGCATCGAATCGATCTTAAGCACAATACCTCTGTTAATGGGTACACTGTGATAAAACAAAAAAGTTGCGTAATATCCGTTCTAGTCACTTTTCGGTCAGGTACTAGTCTTTACTAACCTGCAAATGTGCACACAACTCTAAGAAATATTTAATCTATGGTGCCTTCTTTTTGTACTCGTGTATCGCCTCTGTGCCGTACATAATCTTTGTGTAATTAATTACTCGCGCGTAATTTGTAATGGAATATATTATATACATTAGCAATATGTTTTTTCGCAGTCAGTGTGTCTTGATAGTTACAATAAGTGGTCGTTATCTCAAATCGGATTTATTCATTCAAGACACAAATATATTTAGTTTTAAATATTGAAAATGTATTATTCTAGCAGTATACTCATATTAAAGAGGAATATAAGTTACTCTAGATCTCTATGTCACCTTAAATCCTGGAGAGAAATTCCTGGGCCGTCGACGTTACCTGTTATTGGACAACTGCGTCACTTTCTTCCAGGTGGTGAGTATAATTGAAATATTATATCAAATGTATCACAATAGTAGCAATCGACCATATCGTCCACGTTAAATTACAATATTAAACTTAATATTAATAATCCGTATTGTTAAGAGTTCGAAATTTGCAGGATTAAATTATACAAGTGTTTTGCGATATTTTTAGAATAGTATGTAACAATTAATGATTTGTATTAAGCTTTATATTTCGTCTTATAATGTTTATGTGAACTTTATTTTAGTGTATATTTGATTGGTTTGGAAATTGCTTGTATCAATTCTTATAGAATAATTATCAAATTATGTACTCAGATAGTATATTGAAATAGTATTAGATATATTTTATAGAATAGTTACATATAGTAATAATAATTATACAGTGTATAAGATGTATGAAGGCGGCTCATAACAAAAATATGACATTGAAAAAAATTTAATAACTCTATCACCATAAAAATATTAGCATTAAATTAAAACGCAACCTCTAATGATCAATGAAACACTTGAAAATGGGTAAAATATATCAAAATTTAAAAATACGAACTTAATAAAAATAATCTAGACGTCTAGGTAAATGTTTTTGTTTATACTTTATTTCGATAAAAATGCTGAATTGATAGCGTAGCTATCTTTCTCTGTGTACATAAAACTAACGATGCACCTCGGCTACATTACTTTATTTAGTATAACAGCGACTTTAAATCTATAGCTATTAGACATTAATTCAAGTAGAAATATTGTGTTATTTTTTCAAGTAATCAGGTAATTTCTGAGCTGGGTAATTTGTTTGTGTTTTATTTACGTAAGTGATCGTAAATAGTATTGGTTCGTCTAGGCAAATGACCTAGTAACCGTTCCTAAGGAATTCGTAATGTATTAATAACATGTGTAGAAATAGCAAATATAAATAAAATAATAAAAAAAATCAATACAATAAATAACTTTGTTCTGTTTTGAATATTTAAATTAATAATAGCATGAATTATTGAAATTTAATTTGTAAATTGAAATTATTATTATTAATCTGTTTTCACATCTGTTGGCACTAAGAACAATAAATATATACATTTTTATATAGTTTATTAATTCATCAAACATATGACGGGATACACAATCTCAAATAATCTCAGTACAAAATATCAATATTAGTTGTACACAGGCTCTTATACTACGCGTCGCTAGTCTGACGCATGCCGCGGAAGCGCGATACGGTCAGTCACTTTTACTATCATGTCGTGACGCGAAATTATAAATTTATCTCCTGCCGAAAAAATACCGCTCAAGGCGTCTTCAGAAGTTTTCACTTCAAATATCCTATGCACTTGATTGTAATTTGATAATTACTGGAATACAAACTGCTAACATGATGCAAAATGTGTATAGTATGATGGCTGTTTTTATTGATTACAATAGTGACGTGAAATGTCAACTTTAATGCATTTTTCAATATTTGTATTTAGCAATATGTACATTAATTATACAGTATGTTAGTAATTTTTAGGTTCTCTGTACAATAAACAAGGTTTCAATTTATTTGATCACTTGTTTAAAACATACGGACCTATTGTACGGCTAAATGCAGTTCTCAAGCCCGATGTTCTGTTTCTGTTTGATGCAGAAAATACCGCTAAGGTAAGTCAAACTAAGATTGATTTTTTATATGAACAGTATAAAATAACTGGACTATACCTGATCGTAAGTATAGTGCAATACAGAAACCACGTTGACAATCGAGAAACCTACATTTAAAGGCATTTACCACTGTTACTGCTGGTTATGAATTTTTATTAGGGTTAACGCATTTTGACGGACACTTTTTGATATACAGAGATGGTTGTCCTTTACTCTGCACACCGTAATTCGGAGTTGAAAAAAAATTGTAAAGAACTTTGCTCCAGGAGTGTGTGACGTGTCTGCATATATTTTTTTAAATTAATCTATCGTATTTACTGTATAAATTTATAATTCAGATTTATCGCGGAGAAAACTGGAATCCAATCCGGCTGGGATTTTTTGCTTTAGAATACTATCGGAGATACCATAATAAACCTAAAGAACACGCTTCAAAGACAACAGGATTGGTTACTGAGTGAGTACCATAGTTAATTTAAATGATTTTTTTTTTTTTATATATCATAGGAGGCAAACGAACAGGTGGGTCACCTGATGTAAGTGATCACCACCGTCCACAGACACTTGCAACACCAGGGGAGTCGCAAGTGCGTTGCCAACCTGTGTGTGGGGGGGGGGAAGGATGGGAAGGGGAAGGGGAAAGTGGAAGGGGGGGAGGTGGGTCTCCGGCGCTCTCACTGACCGTACGAAACGCAACAATGCAAGCACTGTTACTTCACGTCGGTTTTCTGTGAGAGGGTGGTACTACCCCGGACATGCCGACCCATTCAATATATACTAAGTAAACATAACTTTACCAAAATAAAAAAAAATTATGAGGGGGTCCTCATGACACAATTTTCAATTCATTTTACACGGCCACATGGATGCGTGGTATTTCTGGGTGATATTGAATTAAATATAGTCTATACATTATGAAGAATAGTGATATGCCCAGTATCATCATTTGGAAAAGTAATGGATACACAATAGAATCAAATTATGAATCCAAAACAAAGATGTTTATAATACTACCATTAACTTTTGAAAATGAATTCATTTGTGTTCATAATTCATCACCAACTGTACTAAATATAATTGCTACATCAAGTTGAACTGCATCATTGTAACCGCGGAGATATAAGTCATGGATTACTTTCATGACCAAACTAATTTTCTTATTTTGATTTTACAAAGTATTTGTCGCTCATTTTTTATTGAATCATCATTTGAGTACACCATAAAGAAATACTAAACATTAAAATATTGACATTGACTTTGGAAATATTGCTTTACTCTTATGGCAACATGAAGCAAAGTGACATGAAGTGAAAGCTCCGGGTGTCGCCAACTCTACATGGGAGTCGTGCGGGCGATGGCCGCCTACGGGGCACCGGTCTGGGCCGACGCCCTCGGTGCCGCCAACGTGCGTACGCTCCGCAATGCGCAGCGCACGGTGGCACTGAGGGCGATCCGGGCGTACCGGACGGTGTCCTCAGCGGCGGCCTTCACGCTCGCCGGCTCCCTACCCTGGGAGCTGGAGGCAGGAGTTCTCGCCGCCGTGTACCAATTCACGGCGGCGAGGAAACGAAGGGGGGAGCCTCCGGCTCCCAGGGAGGTAGAGGCGGAGAGACGGCGTCTCAGAGGAGACGCCGTCGAAAGGTGGCAGCAGGACCTGGCGGACGAGCGGTATGGACGGTTTACCGTAGACGCCGTCCGCCCGGTCCTGCGGGAATGGATAGAGAGGGAGTGGGGCTCCCTGACGTTCCGACTGGTGCAGGTACTCACCGGACACGGTTGTTTCGGGTGGTACCTGCACCGGATCGCACGCAGGGAGCCGACCGCCGCCTGTCACGAGTGCGGCGCTGTCGAAGATACCGCGCAGCACACTCTGTCTGAGTGTGCTGCGTGGGGGGAGCAGCGCCGCATTCTGGCGGCGGCGGTAGGACCGGACTTATCGCTGCCGAGCGTGGTCTCGGCCATGCTCGGCAGCGAACAGGCTTGGCGAGCGATGTCCTCCTTCTGCGAGGACGTCATCTCGCAGAAGGAGGCGGCGGAGAGGGCCCGCGAGGCAGACCCGCTTAGTGGCCGTCTCCGCCAACGGAGGATTGGCAGGAGGAGGCGGCGCTTCGCCCAACTCCTCCTGCCACCGTAGCCGGACCTGAGGGGATGGGTCGGGGGGCCCATCTCTTCATTGCACAGGTCCGGCGGACGAGGGGGGGCAGCCGGCGTGTACCCGGTCTGTCCCTCTATATGTAGGAGCCCGGCGGTCACCTTCCGCCGGGCGGACCGTGGGGGCGGCTCTACAAGGTTGATTAGCTTGAACGATCCCTTGCCGCCCCCACACAACGGTCTGTCGGTACACCGTGGGGTTTTAGTCCGTGCGAGTCGGACATATCCCACTCTCTCCCCCGGGAGGGTGGGTATCCATAAGGGATTTCCCCACGTTAAAAAAAAAAAAAAAAAGACCTAAAAATTTTGACATTCAATAAAACCAAAGAGAATAATAATTATTTCAGTAGTTCCATAAATTTACTAAAGATAAATTATTTATCAATTAATATTATGTATATTATGAATTTACATATTATATTATTCTAAAATTAACCTACAATTTGATCAGTTGATTTCAAAGGGCATATTGTAAGGCATGCAACGTCAGTCATGTTAAAAATATTTAAAAGGTAATTGGAACGTAAGAAGGTTGAAGGATGTTCGAAAAGTCTTTTTCATTTATATGTGTGTATATGTTGTCTAAAATTCAAGCAGTAGTGTGAGTAATGTATATTTTAATTAATTTAATATGATTATAATGCATTTTATATAAAAAGAAAATAGCTTTGTGCACTTCTCTGCCATATAAACTTTAACTATGCCAAATTTCAAGTTCATCCGTTCGCGCAATTTGCTTAAAAAGGGGTGCAAAGTTTTGGCTTCACGTGTTAATATATAAGATATGTTATAATATCATTATTGAATGTAGAATAAAAAAGGGTAATTGGAACGTAAGAGTAAAATAAAGTAAATTTTCAAAAAAAAGTATTAACCGACTTCAATATCAATCAAAAACCCATAAGGCACTAAAAAGCGGAAAATAAATAGTTTATCAAATTAACCAAATTAAATAAAACATATGAATATGTGTGCTACCTAGAGATGTATTGGAAGTCGGTGCAAACCGAAAATCATATCATCTACATAGGTACAAAGTTTAAGTCCACTCTCGCGTCTCTGTAATACATTTCTACCTGGAACAAATTTGAAATTTCGGTTGGCACCGACTTCCAATACATCTCTAGGTAGCACACATATTCATATGTTTTATTTGATAAACTATTTATTTTCCGCTTTTTAGTGCCTTATGGGTTTTTGATTGATATTGAAGTCGGTTAATACTTTTTTTTGAAAATTTACTTTATTATTTACATGTGTGTATATGTTTTGTAAAATTGGAGCAGTAGTGCGAGTAATGCATATTTTAATTAATTTAATGTACTTATAATGCATTTTATATAAAATAAATAGCTTTCTGCACTTCTCCTCCATATAAACTTCAACTATGCCAAATTTCAAGTTCATCTGTTCACGCAATTGTCTTAAAAAGGGATACAAAATTTTGGCTTGACGTATTAATATAGATGAATAGCTATAATAATTAATTAGTCAACTACTTATAGTTAGATAAGTATCGAACAGTGACTTCCTCCCATACTATAATTGATTCATGATACTTCACATCATCCAAAATCTAGAAATTACCTAGTATAATCAAGATATATGGTAAAAAATAGATGATTCTAATATAATAATATCTATTTTTAGACAGAGCGAAAAGTGGAGACAATTTAGAAGTAAAGTAAATCCAGCAATGATGCAGCCTAAAGTTATCCAAATTTACGGGAAAGCCATCGATGAAGTCGCTCTAGATACTATTGCGAGGTAAATATAACTTCTTTATGTTAAAGTAACTGGTCCCAACGACTACTTTCACGCGTATATGCTATTGCACGGGAACTATATACTTCATCTGAATAACAATTGAACTGTTTTTTATTCTTTTATATTATTATCCTACATTTATTATTCCTTTATAACATCGTAATGGTATGTTGTCCGATTATTCTTAGAGTTGTTATCTATCTGAAAATGTAAGTTTTGTCACAGCGGATTAAATCCTTTTAGAAATTGGCTTATGTTTAGAGACAGACAGACAAAAATAATAAAACATATAGGCAGTTCACATGTCGGATATGTGAAATCTTCATAAAAATAAACTATGTATATGTTTGTCTCTCTAAACTCGCTTTTTCGTTTCATTGAATGCAAGAAGCACTGTATAATGTATTCTATTTCATTCGCTCGCACGTTAAATCCTTTAGATGTATATGTTTCTCTCTTTCTAATATTGCGTCTTCGTTCCACCGAGCTGAAACTCACAACTAAGAGAAGTTTTCACTTCAAAAACCACACGTTTGTATTTAAGTTACGTGTAAGAAAACACGTGATTTTAAGGAAAATCCTTTATTTCAAAATATTTCAAAATTATAGAAGTACACAATACACCGAATTGCACATACAGCGGTTTTATTTATTTATTTGGAAATTCAACAGCATACAGTATTTTATATAATATCTTATAGTATGTAACAATTAAAGCCAAAACAGGATTTCACAATTACAGGAAGTGATACATAAAAATATACATAAGTAGACAAAAAAAAAACATGTAATTTTTACTGGCGTTTAGGACAGTGTGCGTGTGTGTGTGTGCACGTGTCGGAATGTGTGTGTGAGCATGTGCCTGTATTTGTGACTTGTGTGCTTGCTTTATCTTTTTTATTATATTATAATTGTATAATTCCGCGTTGTAATTTTATTATTTCACTTTTAAATGTATTCCGTGAATATCGAAATATGTCTACCGTATCGTATACTTCATTATAGGATCGGGCAATGCGACACAGTATTGAATTTTGAGCATAGTTAGATTTAGCATGTGGGTCAGCAAACAACGGTGCTTTGCGTGTACAGTATTTTGGTACTCGCAGTGATTATATTGATATTTTAATTAATGTGAATTTAATAGTATAAGTAGTTGGTGCTCGCAAGTTTCCTTATTACGTTAAAACGCTTTCGATGTTATAAGACATAAAGCGAATTATCAGATTCAAATTTTAACCGTTTTTAAATGAACTCTGTTATATTTTATAAAATACATTTCTGTAGTTCCATATCTTATATCATATAATAGTACTTGTCCAGCTGGGTCGCGACCACTTATATAGTAAACTAATGAGCCCGGCGGACGTTATCCCGTCCTGACGATAAAAAATCTTTGACGAATTATACCTAAACCTTCCTCATGAATCACTTTATCTACTGATGACAACCGTATGAAAATTCGTTTAGTAGTTTTTGAGTTTATCGCGAACAGATAGACAGACGAGGCAGAGGATTTCGTTTTATAATATGCAGTAATGGCGCCATAACTGTTTTATGTTCATAATATACAATAAAGCTGAGTTAGGTTCCTGAATTTGAAATGTCTTCAGGTAATTAGGAAGTCGCTTGAGGTAATTGAACTCAAAACTTCTTTAGGCGCGTAGAGCGGTATTTTTGGCAGCAGATAAATTTGTAATTTCGCGTCATAACATCCTACGTCAGCATTACATTCTGTATTACGCTTGCGCGACTTGCGTCAGACTAGCGAGGTGTAATATGGGGGCCAGTTGTACATGTAACATTGATATTTTGCAGCTCATCATATGTTTGATCGATTAATATCATTACATAGTATAAAACAAAGTCCCCTACCGCGTCTGTCTGTCTGTCTGTTCGCGATAAACTCAAAAACTGCTGAACGGATCTTTATGCGGTTTTCACCAATGGATAAAGTGATTCACGAGGAACGTTTTGGTATATAATTTGTCCAGGATTTTTTTATAGTCAGGGCGGGACAACGTCTACCGGGCCCGCTAGTACCTTATAAAATTGTATATAATTATTGCTCCGAGTGCCAATATATATGAAAACCACGCTAATGTTAATAAACAAAATCTGAAATTTCAATATTGTGACACTATAATTAATATGAAAATCCAAAAGAGAAGACATTTATTTCATTGTTTTGAGTGTTCACTTCTGTCGGCAGTCCTTATCACTGCCTCGACTTTTTTTCTCTCTTTATTTTTATTGAGGGTTTGGTCAAAAAGAACACGCCACCCTCATCCACACAACAAATAACAATAAAACAAACATCTTATAAAAGAAAAGAGTCGCAATACATTAAATTAAAGAATAGAAAATTGAAATCACTCTCTTGCCCTTATACCGACGTCCACCAAATTATAGCTAATGAAAAGGAAAAATTGTGATACAGACATCAGAAACCTTTTGTGTTTGACGTATCTATTCATCACTAAGGGGCGGGAAAAACTAAACGCGGGTAAATTATAGACTGAAGTAATTTTATAAGAGTTCGTAAAATACAAATCTGTTTTACTATTGACAGATGGAGATATGTACGAGATGAAAACAACATGATACCGGGCGAGTTTGACAAAGAAATGAGTTTATGGGGACTTGAATCAATAGGTGTCGTTGCTTTAGGTACACGACTTAACTGCTTAGATAATATGTCTAAAGATCCCAGAGTCTCAAGACTTATAGAATGTACACATGAATTTATAAAAATCTCCGATGAGCTAGACTACAAACCGAGCCTATGGAGATACTATCCTACTAAGACATTTAAGAAAGCAATGAAAATTTATGAGGATATTGAAAGGTGAGCATATCGTTATAATTTATACTATGCATACTATGGATTCACTGAAACTCCGATTAGTCCCCGAGACTTGTGACACTGGTGTAGGTTTAAGGGGCCCCTTTCCAAAGTACATTAATACTCACCTTATCAACTCGTGTTTCTCTTCCTGCCTATCCAAATCTGGTATGAACCTGCTAATGCAGCTTTAGAAGCTCGTTCTAGTATAGAACTTGCTGCAGTTCTGGAAAAATCGAGATTTTTCGGCAGGCTATAAAGAGATTTTGCTGGTATACCTCTCGCTCCCACTTCTACGGCATATAGATTAACTACATAACCGTTTTTAGTTAGTCCGGTGAAGCTGTTAAGGCCTTTCTAGGCCAATAGCGTACTCAGTTTGAAAAAAAAAACCGTTTTTAGTCAACTCGTTTACAAAGTCGTAATACCTGTTCAGCTTCATCTCGTGGTCTTTATGAATATTAGTTTCCCATGGAACGGTAAGCTCGACAAGTACCACGCGGTTTGTATGTCTAGAAAAAACAAATATATCCGGTCTGTATGACGAAACGCACACATCTTCTGAGATTTTATAGTGCTTTTCATATGTGTCCATTAAAATGGTCCAATCGGGTGCTGCACTCAGGATTGAGTAAGGCTTGTTCTTAGAATTTACTGAGCCTTTTATAAATTTAATTTGTCTTTTGTTTGTGGTCAATCCTTTTTGGGCTCTACGTACTGAAAGATGGCTTCACATATAATTTGAAGAACTTTGTTATGGCGATGTGAGTAATGCCCCCATTAAGGAGCACCTTGCATCCCACCAATGTGTGCCTGGCTGTACCTATTGCCTCTCTACAAGTATAACAAGATTTTTCAGAGGTTTTGTCCCACCTAACTAAGTTACTCTGGTCGGGGAGGGTCATTTGGAAGGCATTAAAGTAAAATTTTAGTAGCGCATGAGAACACCCGCATAGCAAAGTGCGCCACTTCAGAGCTAATTGGATGCAAAACTCACCTACGTATATTTAACCAGTCACTTTCTAAATTCATAGCATGCACTTTATAGCTGTCATTCTCGTCTTGTTTTGGAAAGGTTTTTACTATATCTCGGTCTTTCGTTTTCTTTCTGGTACCTAAGCCAGCTCTGGTTATCTGTGCGTTTATCATAAATTGTTTTTGAAATTGAAGTCTAGATTCGAGATCTGCGGCCCTTTTTTCTTTTGGGAGTGTTGTAATTAATTCGTAATGCGATTTTCCCAGGACATGCGTTTTGGCAACTCTTAGGTGTTTATAGAGTTCAGATGGTTTTTTAGTTCAAAATAATGGTTCAATGGTTCAAAAAAACGGTTGGACCGATTTTAATAGGACTTTCATTGGTAAATAGCTATTTATATAAACACTAATCTAGGTTATTTTCATTTTATACATAAAACAGGATTCCACGCAAATATAATCCTTTACAAAGATGCAAACGTAGATTAATTGCAATAGTGCTTGCTAGTGTGCAAAAAAATATCTATTTTATACTTAGGCGAGCGCCCGAAATTGAATCTATGCATAACAAAATAACAACAATGAATATGTCTAATTACAATGTATAATTGTATATAATTACCAGTGTATACTTTATCTGGTTAAACGTTTTCTAATCGGTTTTAATTCCGTTTATAACTATGATGTCGAAGGATTGATTTAATTAACCAAAAATCACGCAATGTACTTAACATTAGTATTTAATATCGTTTAGTATCGAAATATTAACAATAGAGTATACACTGCTAAAAAAAATCACTGAAACCGATATAGATTAATTGTTTTTTAAGTTGGGACAATCAAACAAACATGTTGTTGTAATTAGTTTTTTGTAAAATATTGTAGTTGTAAAGGTAGGAATTGTACATTTAGGAGCACATTGTTCGAGTTTATTCATTTCACGATTGGCATAGGACTATGGCCACTTGATGTGGAACTTTATTTCTTGAATCCGATTGACCGTTTGCTATTTTTAATGCCCAACCAAGGGAGCAGAGAAATCAGCTAGCATACATATAAATAAATTAAGTCCTTTTCCAGTATAACCAAATATTATACTAGAACGGCTATGGAGAACTATAAAGTCAAAGAAAAGAATACAAATGGAGATCTCAGTATTTTGGAAAAGCTTCTGCAAATTGATGAAGATATAGCATTAATTATGAGCTATGATATGCTTGTAGCTGGCATCGATACGGTGGGTACAAAATATCTGCTATATTGCTTCCGAGGTATGCATTTAATACTACTGGCAACTAAAAGTTGTTGTATTTGCTTAGTGCTGATATATCAATCATTATGCAAATATTGCAGCGAAATGCCTTGATAATGGTATTTACCTGACTCCAATTCGTGTCCTATTAGGTTTTTTTCTGTTACATGTGTGTTACAGATAATAGTGACTTTTATGTAGTCCACAAAGCATTTAACAACTGTTTATAAACAATAACATACTATCTATTGCTAACTGATATCCGATTAATCTAATGCAGTATTTCTACGCACTGGATATCAAATTATGAAATATATATTATATATTATTATTCTGCTGTTTATATTTTGTCGTTTTGTCAGCGCGTGGTATCACGAAGTGTCAACAAGATAACCATATGCAATTATAATAATTACCGGCGTTATTACAAATTGCAATAGATACACTATAAAGCATCAAACTATCCATCAAATATCTAATAATCAAATTAATTATTAATTTGAAGCGATGATGGCTTAGTTAATAGCGTGCTCATGGCGGCGCAGGGTTAGCAATGGCCTGAGGTCGCCGTAAAAAGGGCCTGCGGGCGATGGACGCGGTGACGTCCGTCGCTCTGGCAGAGTTTCTGCACTGACCCGTGTGGTTGAGGCGCGTTGTGTCGATGCGACTTCCACGATCGTCGAGGAGGGCTACTCTCGCCATCCCTCGAGGAGTATACGATTCCCACCCCACGACCGCGACGAGGCCCCTGATGAGGGGAGTAGACGCAGTGCCAGTCGGCAGCTCCTGCTCCCTGGCCAATAGGTGTGAGAAGGCACCATGGGGTTTTAGTCCGTGCAAGTTGGACATACCCCACCCTTAGGCTAGGGTGGGAATCCGTAGGGATTTCCTCATGTAAGAAAAAAAATTCGTACTCGAATTCGTATTCGATGGCGTGTTCGGACACAACGTCGATGGATATTGGTTCAAATCATTGCAACTGAGAAACTTCCGGTGAAGAAAAACATGGTGATGAAACCTTAGCATGGTGGTAGGGTTTTTTCTACGTCCACTTAATTAGCTGCCACCCTTAAATTGAATATCTGTCGCCAAGCACCTCTTGGTGCGTTCTGGTGGCTGCACCTGAGAGCCAGTCAGTCCCCTCTGGGTCTGGCGTGTTGACCTTCTTAGGTCACGTCATCATTTAACATGAGACGAGATTGTGGTTTAACGCTAAAACCTATAAAGTAAATTTAAACAAATCATCAGCAGTATAATTGATAACAGTTAAAATAACAACTGTTGTGTAATAACACGATCGTCTGTTTACTTACTGATATATCGTCGTTAATGCTGTCTATAGTTTAGTTATTAAACTAGGTTAAATATATTAATATTTAACTTGGTAATCTTCTATATCATCTATACATATATTTTCTATCTATAGATATAATCAGAATGTAAATTTAACGTGCGGGTAGAGCCGTACGGTACCGTAGCTGGTAGAGCCACGCTGAAGCTATTACTGGTTTCAGCATGAATGGGTTCGGCTCACTCGGGGTAGTACCACCCTCTCACAGAAAACCGACGTGAAGTAACAGTGTTTGCATTGTTGCGTTTCGTTCGGTCAGTGAGAGCGCCGGAGGCCCACCTCCCTTTCCCGTTCCCTATCCCCCTCCCAGCCCCCTCCCTCCAAAAATAGGCTGGCAACGCACTTGCGACTCCTCTGGTGTTGCAAATGTCTATGGACCGTGGTGATCACTTAACATCAGATGACCCACCTGTTCGTTTGCCTCCTATGATATAAAAAAAACGTGTCTGGACTTTTTCGATTTTCGTGAACAAAATTGTTGCAGGTATCTAGGAATAAGTAATAGAATACATTTCAATCATTTTTAGAAATGTCTGTCTGTCTATTTGTCTGTTTGTATGAACACGGGTCACTGCTAAAGTACTGGGCTGTAAAGTAAAGCTGAATCATAAAGCATATCTTTGGGCGTAGCTTAGTTTTTGTTTCATTAAAATCGATCCACTCTATTATAATTTATTGTAATTTGAATGACGGCTCGAGTTAAGTACGAGAGAAGAGTAGTAATTTTTAACTAATTTGGTTGAACGCGCTAATCTGAGGAACTACTGGTTCGATTTGAAAAATTCCTTCAGTGTTAGAGAGGTCATTTATCGAGAAAAGCTATTGGTTATATATCATCAGACTAAGATCAGTGGGAGCAGAACACCAATTAAGAATGTTTCAAAATTGTTTTTTTATTTATTTTGAGAGCTTCCGCTGCTCGTTAGCGTTAGTCTAAAGTAACTATAAGTCGCGGGCAGAAACTAGTAATAGAATAAATTGCTTGTTTGATATGCGTATAAGACTAAACAAATTTGCAGACATCAAATACAACGATGGGAGTTTTATATTTGCTTGCAACTAATCGAGAGAAACAACACAAGTTAAGACAAACGTTGAAGAAACCAGCCGAAGGAAAATCTTACTTGAAGGCTTGTATTAAAGAATCTATGAGAATTATGCCCGTAGTCGGTTTGAATATAAGACAAGCCACTAAATATTACGAAGTTATGGGTTATGAGATACCTAAAGGAGTGAGTACGGATTTATAGATCAGTTTTTTTGTTTATACTTTACAAGTCTTTTTTGGCGACTTTGCTCGAGTTAAGGTGGATTTGACATAACCCTCAAGAACTTATGTCCCTTTCTGTAAGCCACAAAACGTGTATGCAAAATTAAATGTCGGTCGCTTGAGAAGTAAGGCGTGAAAATATAATAAAGAAATAATGACACATTTGCAGATACAGTAGCTATACCTATTTAATGTGATCACCTGTAATGTGTCACGTATGTCTGAGTTATTTGTTTGTACTTATAGGTTTGTTGTTTTTTTCATTTTTTTTATATTATAGGAAGCAAACGAACAGGCGGGTCACCTGATGGTAAGTGATCACCGCCGGCCATAGACACTAGCAACACCAAGGGCTCGCAAGTGCGTTGCCGTTCTGTGTTTGGAGGAGGGGAGAGAGCGTGGGGAAGTGGGTATCCGGCGCTCTCACTGACCGAACGAAACGCAACAGTGCAAGCACTGTTACTTCACGTCGGTGTTTCTATGAGAGGGTGGTACTACCCCGGGCGAGCCGACCCATTTATGCTGAAACCAATAATAGCTTCAGCGTGGCTTTATCACCTACAAATTTTGTATTAACATTAATATGACCGACTGAACGTTCGCTTATCATATGAGCTCCGATCGAAAATCAGCGTTGCAGTACTGCATATTAAGTACTTATTTGCTGCTTGGGTTTGCCAATTGTTGGATTTTTTTTCGTTCTCACATGTGTTTTTTTTGTGCAATTTGTTTGTTTAATTTAATTTAACTGTTTCTAAATAAGCTCACATTTGCATTTGTAACATAAGTAAGCATACATTTTAGCGTTTCGACCACAACTTCACTTTATTTCACTCGCAGTTTCCTGGGCCAGTTCACCACACACTACGAGATATCTCGTTGTTAGTAAACATCGTGTTAAAGTTTACTAAATCGTAGTATTATACTAATAAGGTCTAAATTTCATTACAGATGAATGTAATATTTTGTCACGAATATATGTCAATGATGGATAGCCACTTTCCCAATCCCCATGAATACATACCAGAGAGATGGATTGTGGACGAGAATGATCCGATGTATTATGGAAATGCTCATCTTTTCGCTTACATGCCCTTCGGATTTGGAGCTCGAACTTGTATAGGTGAATAACTTTTGCTTGCGACTGCGCTTGTGTTGGTTTAGATTTGATTAATCCGAGAACAGTACATTTTTTCTATATGAAATATTTCCTTCTTAGTTTCACGATGATCCCTTGAATATTTAAGACGTAATAATAAAAAAGGCTCACTTTTACATTTATAATATTAGGTAGGATATTATAATACTTTTAAGGCGACCATGTTAGTTAAAGGAGGGAGGCTAGGACTCCGTTATGGTGGATCGGTTTGAACTGTTTTCAACTTTTATTGATGTGAAACATCTATAGGCGAGAGTAAACCTGATTGCTGGCTTGGCGAGACGTGGCGACGCGATGCCATGCGCAAGCGGCTGTGCGCAATCTCTCTTGCCTTACTAAGCTCGCATACCTATAGTGTATATAGTGTTGTTTACTACGTTACACATGTGTTTCACATCTGCCAGGCGTTCCGTAACGGCTCAATTTTTTATACCATTTATTATGTTCAGTTAGAAGAAATATACGCTATGACATTTAGATTTACAACATACATTATTAACATATCGCTCCAAATAAGATTCTTTTGAATTTTATAAGATACTAGCTGTGCCCGCGACTTCGTCCACGTGGAATCTAATGTACAAAAAACGACTAATAAAGTCATCTGAACTTATTTAGTCCATTTGCTGATCTGTATTTCTCTCATACTTAAGTCGCGGCGCCATTAAAATTACAATAACTTTTGATAGAGTGGACTGATTTTAATGAAACAAAAACTAAGTTACTCCCGAGGATATGCCTTATGATTTTCTTATATGCGATTTTATTGTGAACACAGTACTTGAGCAGTGATGCGTGTTCATACAAACAGAAAGACAGACAGACAGACATTTCTAAATATTACCAGATACCCAGATATTACCCCCTACAACCTCACAAACTTTATCTCTTTATAATATAATAGTAATAATATAATTAATTAATAGCTTCTGTCCACGACTTCGTACGCGTGGAATAGTTATTTTGTGCTAACACGCAGCGGAAGCTCTCAAAAGGAAAAAAACCCGATTTTAAAACATTCTTTATTGTTGCTCCGCTCCTATTGGCCTTAGCGTGATGATATATAGCTTATGATATTCACAAATAACGTGGCTTTCTACTGTTTCAAACTGTACTGTGTGTTACTGTTGTTCAAAATCGGTTTACTACATCCTGAGATTACCCCCTACAACGTCACAACGTCACAAACTCACAAACGCTACCTCTTTATAAGATTAGTATAGAAGTATAGATTAATTAATCAATTATTTCAGTTAAACCAATTCTCCTTCATAATTTGTTAGCTATATTAAAGTTGTAGGTATATAAATTATTTTTTAGATTTTATATAATGTATATTCATGAATGAAACACTAAATAGGTGTACTGTTTATCTAATACGCAAGTATGTATATAGTAATATATTTTATGGGCAGAGAAAAAGCGTAAAAAAATTAAAAGCGATAGTTGTATTGCTTACAGTATTTCTTTGTATACAATATTATCCGTTTACTTCTTCTCTCCTGCGTATGCACACTACATCGCTTACCTCACTTCGCACATCGCTGAATGTATAATAATGATAAAATTTGTAGTTTCTTAACACTTTAATAACCTTATATTAACTTAACTTTATATAACGGTGTAGACAGCAAAAGTGAAAAAAAATGTTTGAAATCTATTCAATAGTTTGTGAGTGATACGGGCACAATGGCAGACCTATTATTTTATTTATGGATATCGGGCATGTCAAATCTAACCAAAACCAATTGCTATAAGATGTTTACAAACGTTAAAATGAAAAGGATTCTTTTATAGTATACAATCTAGTTATGAGCCTGTCATGAAGCGATTTACGAGCGAGTCGACTCGCGCGCTTCAAAATATATTGCGTCCAGATACCGCGTTTTACTCTAGTATCTCGAGTACGCGCGGGTGTCTACGCGCGAGTCGACTCGCGCGTAAAACGCCTCATCTGGGCAGGCTCTAAGAAATTAATATTTCTTTATAATAATGTTTATCTGTGTTAAACAGTAATAACTACAATTATTTACTACAAATACAAATAATTAGTAATACAATTTAAAACAAAATTAATATATTTCACAGGCCGTCGTATAGTGGAGTTAAATATGGAAACTTTTTTAACGAGGATCATAGAAAACTTTGAGGTCGATTGGATTGGCCCACCGCCGAAGATAAATGCCACTCACATCAATTATGTCAAGGGACCTTACAATTTTGTATTTAAGGATATTTAATGAAATAAATTATTTGAATACGGATTTAATTTATTATAATTATTTTTATAAGCATCCTTAATACATTTGATATCTAAGTATATGAAAATTCAGTGTCATGATGTTTGCCCACGATGAACTCCGAAACTACTCAACCGATCTTCAAGAAAGTTGACATTTATATATAACTAGCCTCTGCCCGCGACTTCATCCGCGTGGAATAGTTATTTTGGGCTAACGCTAACACACAGCGGAAGCTCTCAAAAGGAAAAAAAGCCCCGATTTTGAAATATTCTTCATTGGTGCTTCGCTCCTATTGCTCTTAGCGTGATGATATATAGCCTATAACATTCCTCGATTAATGAGCTATATAACACTGAACGAATTTTCAAATCGGACCAGTAGCTCCTGAGATTACCCCCTACAACGTCACAAACTCACAAACTTTACCTCTTTATAATATTAGTATAGATTTAGTCCAATTTGACAGATACGATTATTTATGTTTCGATCAACTACCTCAATATTTTTAATTACAAATTAAATTATTGTCATTGTTGATTATTGTTATAATTTGTAAGTTTCATCAGTCACGAACAGATGGCGCTTGAACTTAGTTTATTGACAGAAAACTGTTGGACCGCCTGTTATAGATATCTCATAGATGGCGCCACGTTTTAATTTTAAATTTCCTTTTCAATTCCAGTTTTTGTTTCATGGTGCACGGGTTTTATTCAATTCAACATGTAATAACTGAGCCACAGCAACGTGTGGCTGTGTCAGCTAGGAATCTATGTACAATTAGCTTTTGCTTCCCTCGCGTTAATGCTTCTTCTTTGGGACCAATACCATTTTTGTAGGTGGTAAAGCCACGCTGAATCTATTACTGCTTTCGAGCATGAATGGGTCGGCTCGTCCGGGGTAGTACCACCCGACCCACAGAAACACCGACTTGATGTAGTGTTTACATTGTTGCGTTTCGTTCGGTCCCCCCACTCCCCTTCCTCCTTTCCTTCCTCCCTATCCTCCAAACACAGGATGGCAACGCATTTACAATTCCCCTGGTGTTGCAAGTGTCTGTGTACGGTGGTGATCACTTAACATCTGGTGACCCACCTGTTAGTTTTCCTCCTATGATATATAAAAAGAACTTTTCTAGATTAAAGATATTCTATATTCTTTTGTGTACCCCTGACACGTGTATGTATATAATGATCGGTTGTGCAGTGACTTAAGTTTATAGTTGTGTACGCAAGTGAAATGCATACAACATATTATGACAAGGACATACCTATGATAGGAAACCCGTCATTTATTTGTACATAGTAAATATATGTTAGATATACATAGCCTGTTGGTTCTTAATAAATGAGACAAAACATGCAATGCATAAGGAAATGTTAAGCATACCGAATCCGTACGTTTTAATACATTGCTAAATTGACATGCCTACTTATTCGATTATAATAAACGCTTAATTCAACAAAGATAAATTTGCATAGACCATTTACATAGAACTAAGAGTAAAGAGATAAGAAAATATACTCAGGTAAATATATATATATATATATATTTAATCATTCGTCTTCAACACATAGTATATAAGTTACTTTTTAAAATGTTGTTTTCAGGAATCAATCGTCCAGACTATTACTGCCATTATCGAGTAGGTAATAATATTACGAGTGTCTTGCGATAATTTCAATGCTCTAACAAGATGGTGGCCTGTTCTTTACACGGACTTTTTGTGCCATGTCAGAATTCATGTTCCGTGGTATTATTTCCCATCCACTTCACTTATGGACAATAATCAAACTATATTACGTAAAATGCCACCAATATTATACGATATAAAGTCGAATAAAACAAGATTATGTATAAAATATAAAATCCACTACATGATAGACCAAGGTCTCGCCAAAAACTTCGTAAATATGTTTTGTACATGAAAAAATACTATAAGTTAACCTTCATGGTGATCTGTCAAACGGCGGTCGCATGTATCGATCTCAGATATCCAACATCCATTTATATAAACATGGAAGATGGATGAGTTTGTACCCATCCGCTTCACTGGCCGTATCTTTTTATTGATTACTAGCTTTTTCTCGCGGTTTGCTTAATGTAGATTTTATAGAAGTAGAAGAAATTTATAAAGGGACGTTGCCTCGCTGAGCGTGTTCTACCGTCTGTATCACGGCGAGTGTTTTGAAGAGCTATTCAATTTAATCTCGCCTTCTCATTTTTACAACCGAACCACACCCGCTGGACTTCGGAGCTACAGTTTTACGGTAGATTATATCTGAGCACGAACTATAAGGTTCGCAACGTCTTATCTTTGCCGTATCGTGAAGGTGTCGAACAATTTCCCGGCCAGTTTGCAGTGTGACATATGATCCTTCAAGCGTAACGTGAAGAGACATTTACGCAGGCCAGCATGACAGCGGCGACTGGCGATGGATACTCTGCCTTTCTATGGTCGCCGTTGTTCTTGGATTGTACGTGGTTAAAATCAGGCATTACGCAGTCACTTTGCCGTGTTACAATTTTTAAAAAAAGTTATTACTTGGGATAAAACATTTTTTCTGGATGAAGCATATTTGAATAATTAATGAGGCGCATGGAAGCGGCTAGTGAGGTCGATAAAAACAGCGCTGGCCGCTACATTAAACGAGCGAGCGCCGAAGGAAGAAGTATTCCAAAATGTGCTCATAGAGGCCGAATACTCGATCAATACACGACTCCTGACATATTTGAGCGGATACCCACAGGATCTGGAAGCGATTACTCCGAATCACTTTCTGCTTGGGAGTTCGACGATCCTGCCTATGACAAAGACCAGCCACACGGCAGATCGTCACACCTCCAACGCAACCCAGGCACTCGCCGATCACCACTGGTGACGCTGAATACAGGAATACCAGCCCACGCCCATGGGAACGCAGCTGACGGAGGGTGTCCCCTGAACGTTAGGGATTTTGTGGTAGTCGTTGATGTCTCGCAAATATGCAACAAATGGCCTCGTAGGTTAATTGTGCAAACCTACACCGAATCGGACGGCGGAGTAATGTATTAGGTATAAGTTTTTATGTAAAAGAATGTTTGCACCGGCAAAAATGGACGTGGCAAAAACAAACATACAAACAAACATACTATTCGCGCCACATAAGGTTTATAAAGAATGTATCCCAGCTCCTACCATACTACTAGCTCAATGGGGCTAGTAAATGTGACGCAAATGTGGTCATTTGGGCTCTTTGTTTAGAAAAAATATATTCTACCGGATCGCAGCGACGAGGCGGGTTGATAAGGACCATAGACGGACTCATAAAAGATAATTACACAACATAGTTCGACAATGATATTTCGAGAGGGCAGTTTTGTAATACAGTGGGTGCCTTCTAATATTGGAGTAGAAGGAAATGAAATGGTGGATAGATTAGCAAAAGAAGCGATAGAAGATGGAATTTCATATGATTGCTTACCCATATACATCGAGGTTACAGCTGATTTAAAAGAAATTCACTCAACATATGATCTGTATATTTTCATGAAAGGGCATTAACGAAAGGTATTTGGTATAAGATGATTCAATCATCTCTGGGATCGGTCCTATGGTTCCAAGACTCCAAGATGAGAAGAAACATGATCGTCTTGGCTTTGAAAATTCGTTCTGGCCATATTCCATTGAATAAATTTAACTATTTAATGAAAAGAAGTGAAAACAGTAACTGCGAAGTTTGCCATCAAGAAGAAGATGTGTATCATATTCTAATGGAATGTGTCCGTAACGATTCTCAAAGAAGACAAATATTTAAGCATACTTATAATATAGGCGTTTATAATAAAATATTGTCACGCCCAGCATCGGAAGAAGCCAAATTAATCTATAATATGGTGGACGTCGGTATAAGGGCAAAAAATGATTGTAATATTGTTTTTCAATTTAGTTTTATGATGGTATTTTGTAAGAGGTTATTATATTTATAAGTTGTTTTGTAAATTGTTCTTCCATGTAGTATGGACAAGGGTGGGAAGTTCTCTTTGAACAAATCCTCGACGAAAAATAAAGGGGGAAAAAATGAGAGGGCAGTTCAAGAAAGAAGATACGCAACGATTAATGCCCAACAGGCTACAAGGACCGAGCTACAGAAAACGAATCTACGGGCAACGGGTTTACCAGCATCGAGTCACCGAACCAGTCATTAGCCTTATAGAATCAATTGTATTATACTTAATTAATAATATTATGAATAGAGCTGCCTCACAAACACCTCATTGTATTCACAATATTTCCCCAACACAATACACGTGCCAAGATGACTACTGGGTCGTTGACTCGTCGCTCGTGGAATACTTTCTTGTAGATTCGTTATATATGAGACAAGACGTAATGTGAGTTGCGAGTCGTAATTTAGTGCTAACGACATATTAAAGCTAGACGTTTATTTTGGCTTCATTTATTGTTTAAATATGACAAAAGAAAATAGCTTTTAGTTTTTCTCTACAGGCTACCTTAATTCTTCTAAATTACATAAAGGATTTTGCTACAGATTTAACTAGGAATCAGGGGATTTCTTCCAGAAGGTTTATATTTATGAATGTACTTATATTTATATGAAGTAAACTTGATCCTAATGAAGTCGTGAGAAAGAGTTTTCGCTCGTTTACATTGATAATGCTGGTTAACTTTATGCGATATGTGAAAATAATGCATTACAAATTATACATCTCAAAATGCCTACAGAAAAGCTTTCGATGATATGCATCTATCTCCTGTGGATAAATCAATGAGATCGTGTTTATCTTAAAAATGGGCTTTTCACGATGCTATTTTGATAAATATAGTATTTATCTTGTATTTTTCTTATTTATGTATTTAACACCTTGATGATGTAAATATTAAAGCGGCAAAAATCAATTGACAATGGACGTAATATACTGAATACTGCACCCATGCGAAGCCGGGACGGGTCGTTGGTTGAGATATAAGAGAAATTATTTGAAACTCATTGTGTTATTTAGTTGAATTGCGTTTATATCATTATGCACCTATTTCATTATCATCTTCTTACCCTTATCTAAGATGTTTTCCGTCTCTACTCTCCCCTGTCAGACGTCATCTCAGTATTCATACCTTTTACAAACATATCATTTTGACATAATCCATCCATACCTTTTTCGGTCTTCCTCTACTCTTATATCCATCGACCATGAAACTCAAAGCTTTTGTAGTTACATGGTCTTCATCTCCCCTCATGACATGGCCATACCATGCTAACCTATTACTCCTACACTTCTCTGTCTTCTTCAATATGCTCCTATTTCTAGTTTTCAAATTATTATATAGTTCATATGTAATATAAATATATTACATTGATTTAGAGAAAAATAACTTTAGCTTAACAATAACCATATGTTATTTTATTATACCTTATACATACTAATGCTACATTTATAATATAAAACATCTAAACAAATATTTATGAATTAGTAACGACCAACGCAAGGTCTGCGAGGGAAACTGGCAGAATCTGTTAATTACTTCGTTAAGCCATAGTATTTGTTGATAGTGAATTTTTATTTCCATTTTCTTTAATGGGAATTAAATTACAATCGTAAAATAGCACTGTCTATGAGAAAATTAAGTCGTTCGTTACTATTTTCTCTTTGTTTGTCAGAATATATATATAAATTATATCTACGAGTGATAAGTAATTAAAAACAATTAAACATAATTATCATACAAAAATATAAAATAAAAATATGTATTAATTAACTGTGATATTTTGTATGGGTTTATACTATTAGAAGACTTATACTTTATAGACTTGATACTGGAATACAAGTTTTTAGTGAAAATGTTTGCGAGACACATATATATGTGCAATGTGGTATATGTAATGTATTAAAAAAAGAGCACACTATATGTGAACTTACGAAATTATGTTTGAACAAAAAAAAAAATGCATTAAAAATAATCAGAAGTCAAACAAATGAAATTGTCTTTTGTTTTCCTTTCAACATCTCAGAAACGAGATGGTATCGTGACGTATAAGTTTCAGGCGTTAAGATCTGACACACAACGCTCACACCACTTTAAGTCACGTCGACAATAAAATAATGTACTAGAGGTTAGTTCAAACAGATGACGAGGGTATCTAGTACAGGTGTTAGATGTACGTAAAATGTTTCTAATCTACAACAAACAAAAAAAAAAACAAACAGTTGTAGCCACATGGCAGAATATTCTGGACTTAAACGATCGTTAAAGGGCTTTAATTAAGCTTCTTGTACAATATATATGTAATGGGTAAAATGTGGATATCAATTATTCTACAGATTATCTAAGTTTAGATTGACTATAGTGAACTATTAAAATTGTTTCATTTCTCAATCCATAGTGAAGATATACGCAAGAGAGTATTAAATTATTGTAGTCCGGTAAAGCTGCTATAAGGTCTTACTAGGCCTGTTACGGACAGATGAGCTATCAAATGTCCTTGTAAATAAATGTTTCTCTATGTACTACGAACAGATGAGTTGTCATGTTTATATATTTATTTTTCTCTATTAATGTTCCTTATGCGTAATGGGATGTCTTATAATAATAATAATAAATATGATATATGTGTAGGTTTAACTGTCGGTACACCGTGGGGTTTTAGTCCGTGCGAGTCGGACATAACCGAATTCTCTCCCCCGGAGGGTGGGTAATCAGAAGGGATTTCCCCACGTTAAAAAAAAAAAAAAAAGGGGACTTTGTTTTATACGACGTAGTGATGTACATAATTATTTCGGTTACAATTGTTTGTTAATTCTTTCTATACCAATTTTATAAAGCTGGAGGGTTTGTTTGTTTAGTTGAAACGATGGTTAATCTTAGGACTGATGGTCTGAGTTTGAAAAATTATTTCAGTGTTAGCTCGTTTATCAGGAAAGCTATATATCATCACGCTAAGACCAATAGGGGCGGAGCACCAATGAAGAATGTTTCAAAATCTTTTTTTTTTCTTTTGAGAACTTTCGCTGCGTGTTAGCGTTAGCCCACAATAACTATTCCACGCGGACTGAGTCGCGAACAGAAGCTAGATAAATATAAAGCAGATAAATAATTGTTATAACTTAAGAACTATAACTTAATAATTTACATCTGCTCTGCAGTCAATTAACTCCAGAATAAATTATGTGACATAAAATATATGTAAATATTCTTATTAGATATTATACAGACAGATATTCATTATTAATATAACACAGAAATATTATTATTAATATAATGGATTCTATAACACGGTTTAATCAGATATAGCAAAAACATCCCATGATTTTTCCACGAACGGCACATCGATGTTCACATAGACGAACGTACGGATACATTTTCTAGCAAATAAAATATTAGCCATGTCACGAACGAATAATTGTCACATAATGATTGCACGTTCCGATACTTAAACCCAGCGTTACACTCGAAACGTGGGACAACAAAAACCATTTATTCAAATGCAAGAAACGGATTCACTCTGCATATGCACGACTTTATGTTAATACATGTACGCTCCGTTTTTTAAATTTATTAATCACGCTGGCTTTTTTAGCGGTGACGTCAATGTAAACACGTTTCCTTTTTAAACAAGTCGACTGTGTTTTATTTTAGTGTCCAAGTCACGATTTGTAAAAATGCAATATCAATATTGGTATTTGTGGTTCCAAACGTCAGGTCCACCGAAATAGGTATAATCAAAACATCCTGCATACCTCTTATAAGGTAAGGATCATTGAAATATATTTTATAAAGCTACCCGCTATAGTGTTGATTATTCAATCTTCTATTGAAAACTTTTTAGAATGACCAATGTTAGGATGCTAAAATGCTAGCTGACAAATGACTCATGTTTTAAAATGGATAATGAATTTACTGTAAGATGCTTCTATTGTTATTATGGTACGGTAGATAAAATATGCATTTCGCGTTAACGAGGGTATATATGTATTTGTGTGTAAGTATGTATAAGTTTATGTCTGGATTTAGTAATAAACCAAGACGAGTAAATATATAATTTAGTGTATATACTACGGGACTTGGCATAGTAGTTTATTAGTATTCTGGTATATATAAAGAGTAATATAAGCCAAAGAAGTTTCACTTCACTTCTCCGCGTGAGATACACACAGCTATACGCACTGTTTTTTATGTCGTCTTCTCTTTTCCTATTATTAAATTGAGACAA
>AP028436.1:5824895-6005306 GCA_036509395.1 Antheraea yamamai
GTGAACTTTGTACCTAATCTAGAATAGTTTGCACCGGTGTTATAATTTCTATTTATTGAATCATTCTATATTGTATATCATATCACCAATCGTTAGTTTTAGTTTTATGTACTTATGTACTGTTTATTATTTTGCGTCGACCAGTTAAAACTAAATTCAGGATTTTTGCATTGTTATCATTATAACAATATTTATTTCGCGTGAGTTAAAATTAGCATTTCATATTTAAGGAAAAAAAGTAAGCAATCGTTCTTATTATTATTAATAACTATTGTGTACGAGATAGTTACCACCGCAAAACCGAATTGGTGCTGGACCCATCAATATTTCAATTCGGGGTCGTGACCACTCTGAGTAAAACTACGTTACACAGCAACTCTAATTATAAGTAAATATAATTACTCCAATCCTACTTACCTCACAGGCTTGGAGTTCTTGTTACGCTCTCACTGCGCTACACCGTGTGTAGTAATGTGTGTGTAGTGTATTTGTATGTAAAATTAGTGTAGGATAGCACAAACACTCACAACAAATAATAATAATGTCCAATAGTCTTTACAATAGTTAATATAAAATTAATACAACAAACAAATATGTACTACAAATATGAATATGCGTCAAACATCACAACGCTTCAAAAACGGCACAAGAATGTTGCATTCAAGGCAAAAAAAGTGCAGGTACCTTTTTTTATAATATTTTTTACTACTGATTGTGGTTGCCGGCGCATATTCCTTAATATAGTGCATGAAACCAATATGGTCTTTGTCTCAGCATAAGGTTGCAAACTTGCTAGTGTAATAGTTGCAGTGCTGATTTTCTGACAAGGCCTGGTGTATACACAACTATACGGTCGAATTTACACTGCGATTGCAAATTAAAATATCAATTCATATATATATATTCATAGGTTATAATATATAGTTCAATACTGCCTATATTCAATACATAATCTATGAAGTTACATACTTTTAAAAGACTACGCATTACTTTAAAATCACTTTGTTGAATCAAATTTGTTACATTTATAAATTTCTTTAGCTAGTAATAAGTTTTGTTTGTTTAGTAATTAATTTCTTTCTTAGTTGTTTATAACAGATATGTTTCGATTATACATGCAAATGTAATTGTTTATAGTGAAAACTTCTTGAGGCGCGTTGAGCGGTATTTTTGGCAGGAGATAAATTTATAATTTCGCGTCGTGACATGCTATGTAAGCATGATTGGCCGTGTTGCGCTTGCGCGGCTTGCTTCAGCGTAGCGACGCAAACTATAGGGGTCTGTGTATATGTAATATTGATATTTTCCAACTCATCATACGTTTGATTGATTAATAGACTTTATAAAAATGTATATAATTATTGCTCCGAGAGCCAATAGATATGAAATCCACACTAATGTTGAAAATTTCAATAAACAAATTCTGAAATTTAAATATTGTCATTCACACTATAATTAATATGAAAATTCAAAATATTTATTTCATTATTTTGAGTTTTCACTACTGTCGGCAGTCCCCTCTGATATTCGCCTCGAAAATTATAATTACAGTCTATACACTACTTACTCTCGATACATCATCGCGCCATAGTCCTTTAGTTTTATCTCGTCCATAATGTGTTTTGTAACATTTTTGTACGATGCTATCTCTCTGATTAATTCAGGACTTAAAACACACCCGTTATCGTCAAATCTAGTAATTAAAACACTTGCGTTTATAAAATATAAACCCAGCAACAATAAAACAGCCAAAGATTTCATGTTTGCGTTCAAAAAACGACTGCGACATTAAAATGAATTCTTAGTGAAGTAATACGACGAACTGATTTATGTCCAGGCTGAGGTTAAATAATAAGGGTCAAATTGCAGTCTAAATACTGGTTATTGTATGTAAATAAAGTTTTAATTGCGTATCATCAAACTACTCGCCGTTTCAAGTTCTACTCGCTGTTTGTACTTTGATTCATTTTATTTTATTCTGTGAATCGTATGTTGGGAAAATAAAATGACTAGTAATTTACTACCCTAGATTTTACACTAGGTCTTATTTAGGGGATTTGTGGCTACATCAGCCCCACAGTAACCTTACCTTAATTTACAGGCTGCATAACTTATAGAAAACAGATTATTAAAGCTAATATAGCGTCTATAATGACGACTAAGCAACTGAAATAAACACAGTGCTTCAACACTGTTAGCTTTGGATAGTAACACATGAAACATTCCAATGTCTTGTAAATTCAAATTGAGAAGCGACATCAGAGAACTAGGTTTTTCATTTAATAAAAAATAAGAGTGCTAAGCAAAAAAAGAATCCTTGAGCATACATAAACGCTACAATTGTAATATCAATCGAAAACTGTGTCGAAATTCAAGTCACGTAGTGCAGGATTTTTGAGACACACACGTCCTCTTGAGACGCTGCTATATCTGATGAAATATAAACTAATATTATATCAGAAAGAGATTTTTTTGTGTATATTTTATTTCTTGATTGATTGATGGTATTGTGTTCAAATGCTGCATTGAAACACTTCAGCAGTGCATATTCATATATGTTTGTCATATCTGTTTGTTTCCAGGGTTGATCTCCGAAACGGCTAAACCGATTTACATGAGACTTTTACTGAAAAATAGCGGACTCTTTAGAGTTACACGATATATATAATCTGCTTATTCATAGAGGTTAAGCAGTAATTTACAAAGTTAATTTAAAATAGTTAAAACGCTTGTAAAGTAGTTATAACGAATTACAAAGAAAAAAATGATAATTATTTAAAATAAAATGGGTAGCTTTTACAAAACCCACAAAACGAACTCGCGGGAAAGAAGTAGTGTGAGTAATAAAAAATAAATATAAAACAGATAATAAAGTTTAAATTAAAGCCGAAGCGAAAATATTATATTAAACTTGAACATTTGACGATCCTCGACAAATAACTCTGTTTTCGAGTTCACGAGTAAATAAATGTCAAATGTGACATGTAAAGTTAAAGTTAACAAGTTCAAATGTTATTTCATGTAAATGTCGTGAATTTACGTGTAGATTATCTCGAAAGTCGTTCGTAATTGTCAATATTTTTAAATTTACTTTAGGTGAGTTCTTCAATTTTATTGAATCTTAACTAGACCTAATATTATTATAAACACGAATGTAAGTTTTGTTGTTTGTTACGTCCATTGACATATAAAAACCCAAGACCCAAGACAATCTCGAATAAAAGTGGCGTTCAAAACCGGCCGCAAAAACTCCCCAATGAACATACCACGTGGTATAGCTATAAAGTTATGCAACAAAGTTATGATTTTGCAGATCCAAACTTATCTGAGTGATTTAAAGTTGTTTTTAGAAGGACGCAAGCGACGCTAGACTATTTGAAATGGCTGCATAATCCAAAACTATACACTCATTTTTGTGTGCCGTCTGCGAGACGATAAGTGTGCACCTTGGGTTTTGTATGTCAATGGTTACGTCCTAATTATTCAATCGATCGTCGTGGAATTTTACATACACGTTATCAGGTTTAGAAGAAATAGGTAAAATTTACATTAATACGAGTGAAGCCATGGGCTAAAGCTAGTTCTTTATAAAGTAAATAATAAATAGATATACATTGATTTATAAAACTGTACTACGTAGACAATACATATTCATAGCACTTTGATACTGTTTGTTATTAAAATTATTTACATTCTGTTACAAGTTTAATATTCGTATTATATATTTATAATCGTTCTCATTATTCGAGTAATGTTCGAGTTTTCACTTTAAAAGAATATAAAGAAAACCAAGTTAAAAGGAAAAACTATGTAATTTTTTATTATTACTATTGTATACTAAAGTGTACACGGTACCTGGTGGTGAACACTGTGTGTTTAAAAAAAGAACGGTGAGAGATATTCATGCTAGCTTCCAAGCCTCTTGGTAGCTCGATATAAAACTGGTTGGTCCCGCCGCCGAGTCTCTATCTTCACACACCCTTTTGGTGCAGGGAAGCCCTATCAGGGCATGCCCTTTAACGGCGGTAATTATTCGGCGTACGTCACTCGGACGCGTCTTGATTAGGTTGCTTACGCTTCCTTCTTGAATGTCAATGGCGCTTCACTTTCAGTCCTATTCTAATTGACAGACGAGTGTGCGCGCCTGTGGCTACATGATCATTTTTTTTTCGATGGTGGCCTTAGCGTTCGCGAGTTTGTTGTGTCGTCTCAAGGTCTGGCGAGTAATGGCGCTATATTGCGGAGATGAATATGTGCCGATTTATTCGCTTTTGGGAATATAGTCGTAGCGAGGGTGCTTACAACGTTGTATAGACAGGACTAAATTTCAGTTCTTTTTTTTTTAATTCATAGGAGGTAAACGGACTCGTGGTTCACCTGACGTTAAGTGATCACCACCGTCCATTGACACTTGCAACACCAGCGGAATCGCAAATGCGTTGCCAACCTGTCTTGGGGGAGAGAGCAATGCAAGCACTGTTACTTCACGTCGGCTTTCTGTGAGAGGGTGGTACTACCCCGGTCAAGCCGACACATTCATGCTGAAACCATTAATAGATTCAGCGTAGCTCTACCACCTATTAAAGTTCGTGGGCGATGCGATCCCTCATAGCGTGGAGCGCCGACGATCATTCTTAGTGGGTGATCCTGCAATAGGACTGGTCGTTAAATATTATTTTTCTACACAATCCTTAAAATGGTTTGATGGGAAACCGCGAAACGGCAAAATCAAATTTCCTGTTAAAAACAACAAGTGCCGTAAGACGATCTACATAAGTTCGTATTTTAGTAAATCATGGTTTTTTTAAAAATGTTTTGGATATGTATTATTTTCACTGAAATTTCGAGAATTATAATTGTCACACAACAGAATTGCTGAAAAAAACATGATTTTACCAAAAAAATACTTGGATTGTCCTGTGACGCGTGTTGTTTGTAATATAAAAAAAATGTTCTTCTTCCTCCTTTTATCAAAAAGAAGAATTTTCGGAAGTATTGGAATATAATATTTTAACGACAAGACAAATTTAACGCAGGTAGCTGATTTTAAATGCGACATATATACGAAAATATACATTTTCGAAGCGTTTTATTACAAGTAACATTGATAAAATGTGTTAAAAAAATTTAATATACGCGAAAGTAATTAAATTCAACAAATATGTGGAAGAATATTTTTACTTAGCTAAAACCTAGACAGGTGGCATTATTTTTATCACTTCATCATCATCAGCATGTAAGAGACTCACGTAGGGCTATAGGCCTCTTTCCGAAGAAAGGTATGGGTATAATCACCACGCCAGCCCACGGCATATTGGCGATTCCAAACTCCGAGAAATCCACAGTTCTATGTTTTCCTACATACAGTAGTACTAAAAGAACATTTCTCAGGTTCAGGATTCTTCACGATGTTTTCCTTCACCGTAAGTCAATAGTGTTACGAATTTAAATTAGTAAATGTACGCAAATAAAAAAAGAAAATGTCGGTACATGCCGAGGTTCGAACCTGCGGACTACGGAATGTTATTCCACCGTTCAAACCATTAACTCATCACGTTCTCAATTTCTAGCTGTCCCGAGTAAATAAAGGGGTAAGAATCAGTTACTAATACCATTTTTGTATCCAGAATAACCTATCAAGACTATGTTTCATATTTTTTCAAAAGAAGTGTTCTAAAACAGAGTCATAATTTTTCTTTTTTTTCATATCATAGGCGGCAAACGGACATGTGGGTCACCAGATGTTAAGTGATCACCACCGTCCATAGACACTTGCTACACCAGGGGAGTCGCAAGTGCGTTGCCAACCTGTCTTGGGGGAGTGGGGGATTAAGGGAACGGGGACGGGGAAGGGGACGGAAGGTGGGCCTCCGGCGCTCTCACTGACCGAACGAAACGCAACAATGCAAGCACTGTTACTTCACGTCGGTTTTCTGTGAGAGGGTGGCACTACCCCGGGCAAGCCGACCCATTCATGCTGAAACCAGTAATAGCTTCAGCTTAGCTCTACCACCTACAGATGTAATTGATGTCCGTCCGTGAGTAACTTTATTCACTATTATCGCTTTATTCTTCAGAAATATATTAAAACGGCTATTAGGAATATATGTAATATTTATTTCATATGAACAGTGTATTGTAAATATTTTGTTACATATTTAATTTTTCTTTTACTCTAACTTTAATGATTTGATACCAAAATTACAATAACACCGTGTATCGATAAAAAAGGGTGTCAATTTTTGGAAATGATTTTAAGTTTATTCATACGAGAAAAAACGGAAGAATATAAAATGTCCAACTACATCTATTGAAAAAATATCGCTCATAAGTAACTCATAGATTTTCAGCGAATAAATGCACAAAAACACGTTATCACGCGTACACTTGTAAGAGATGCAGAGACTAAATGCATACTAGGTTTTTCTCAAAAATCTTTGTATATAAAATGTTATAAAAACTATAACCCTTGGTACTAAAATATCGAATAGTACGTAAATATAATAATGGTCGCAAAAGCCGATTTTCAGTTTCTTTTCAACAATCTTTATTTATCAATTACCGCTTTATTAGTCCGAGGTAGCGTTTTTTTGAAGTGACATTTAATATTTCTAATTATGAATTACTGAATTATTACGATAATATTCGTAAAACTATTTGCTGTCAATCGACCTTCTATTCTTTCATAAAAAGAAACTATAGATAGCGTAGTTCTATGTCATTAATTCTATATAATATTAAAACTTAAACTCATTTTTCTGTTCAAAAGTCCGAGCAAGTTGGCAAAGCTGCTATTCCACTCGATAGTACAATGTAATATAAGATTTATTAACTTGATTTAGTACAGTCACGTCGACTGAACTCTCCTTCGGCGGAGTTACATTTTTCTACCTTCTTTACATCGCATACGAAATTTACTATGAGGTTTACAGATGTCTATTATATTTATAGCCAATATTCGAGCGGGTTCGTTCGTAAAAGGGCCGTAATTTACTCAACAAAAACTAGATAAACTTTGTTATTACATTTATAAATATGTATTTTAAAACGATTGTAATAATACAATATCTTGTTTTTGGAATGAATTACGATTTTCTGTAGGTGTACATCATCATAATTCAGGAAAATCATCACGTAAGGGAAAAGCGTTATGCTTCATCTGTGCGACTTTCCTTTCTATTACATACGCGTGTGTGCGCATTCCAGTATCGAAATTCGAGCAGTCGAACAACGTGCGTTGGCAGTTGTATAACCTCAAAATTGCACGCGTGGAAATTGCACTAAAAATTTTTGGTTTTTTTTTTCTGAAGGGCTAGAATCTAACAACATGATGCGAAAACGCAAGCTAAAACTAATACAGTATTTTGTGTTATAACGTGTGTTACGTTACAAACAGAAATATCTGCTTCAAGTTTGTAATTTTTATTTATTTGAATAACAAGCTGGAGTCATAATTTACCTAATGTGCCACTGCGAGTAAACTTCGAATCAAGTTTAAGTGCTTTCAAGTTGCGCTATAATACTTTTAGTTATTGCTCGTCTTTCTGTGTAAGCTTGTTATATCTAATTATTCGTTCACTACATAAATTAATACAAGTATCTTTAAGGTAACCAGGTTCTTAATAATTACTGAGAAGTTTTATTTTTATATCAGACTAGGTTCTACTCGTTGTTTCGTCCGCGTTTATTTAGATTTCATCTATCTCTGACATGAAAACGTGTATGCGAAATTTCATGACAATAGGTTGATTATCTAAGGCATGAAAGCGTAACAAGCAAACAGACTCATATTCGCGTTTATATAAATAGAATGATAAAGGTCTGCTGTTGTGCTCGTATTACTGCAAAACTGCTGGATATATTCCAATCAATTATTTTTTGTTTTCTGTTCACCCTTATTTGAAAAAAGATTATCAGGATAGCTTTTTTATAATTTATAATAATTGATTTACTTTTATAATTACTATTTAACAGTTTAGTATACGCAATAATAATTAAGCGTTTGTAGTAATCATTTTTTCATTATTATCTATATACAATCTACATACGTATATAAAAATATATCCTACTGTTATAACTCTAACTAATTTTATAAATAAGAATGTGTGTTAGTTTATTAGTTACGCTCTCACGCGATTTACGCGATAATTGTGAAATAATGCATAGACGTTTTCAGGGATAAACTAAATAAATTAGGCTGGCTATCTTTCATAAAAAATACTTTTCCCGGGCGATAGATGAAATCTACATAACCGCAAGCAAAGTGTTGTGTAAAAGCCTGTAATTCATATTTATGCAAAAAAAAAGTAATCTACATTGGCGACTATTCCGTTTCAGATTTCTCTGTGTCTACGTGGCCGTTCGTTACACCGTAAGCGTTGTTTAATGGAACTAATATTTTAATAGGATGAGTTTAAGCGTATGTATGATTTTTTATTTTTGTAGGTGGTAGAGCCACGCTGAAGCTATTACTGGTTTCAGCATGAATGAGTCGGCTCGCCAGGGTACTACCACCCTCTCACACCTCTCCACCGACGTGAAGTAACATTGCTTACATTGTTGCGTTTCGTTCGATCAGTGAGAGCGCCGGAGGCCCACTTTCCTCCACCCCAAACATATAACAGCAGTTTTAAAGGTAAATATATCCCAGGGGGTACCTGCACGCTGCACGTCCCGTGAAGGAGAATACCCGCTGAGCGTTCTCGCTCAGGCTGCCCCTCGTACTCTTGGGAGGGTAAATATTCGCTTGTCATGGCTAAGTGCAAAAACAAACGCAAGTCCACGGCACGGCACGGCTTTGCGTGGACTTTTGCAATATAAGGGGAGTCCACTCAAATATCAACTCCGTTCACTACCACCTTGAGACGGTGAGGCCGGCCTTGATTTTTTTAACTAAGACGCAAATATCCTCTCCTGCAGACGTCACCTAACTGACGTATCCCAGCTACAAAATTGAGCATGCTTTCGTGCCTCGGGCTCGGGTCTGCTCGTTTGTCAGGGAGGATATATACTTCCGTCGCCTTGCCAATCTCGAAGATAAAGACCTATCACTACTCGTACTCCGTATAGATTGTGTCGTCCATCCACGCGTCTACGCATGTCTCTACCAGTCACATAGCGATAATACCGAGACGGAACGCCTTATAAAGTACGTCCAAATTGCGACTGACGTAGCTCTTCAGCAAGTCTCATCTATTGGACTCATGGTTCTAGGCGACTTTAACGCCCACCATGCCGAATGGTTAGACTCGCGCACTACCGATCACGTGGAGAGATCTGTTTTCCATTTTGTTCTGGTGTATTCTCCAACACAACGGGCTACCTCGCCTAGGCGGATCCAAGATGTGGAGGAACATACGCCTACCCTGTTGAATCTTTCGGTGACCTCTCATCTAGACAGTTATGGGGTTACCGTTGATGCCCCTCTAGGCTCTTCGGACCCTTGCTTGATCCGGAGTGGCGTGTTCCTCTCGCGCACGTTACGCTTACAGTCAGCGGGCAGCCGCCAAGTTTGGCACTATAAGTTGGCTGATTGCGATAGCATGCGGGCTTTCTTTGCATTCTTCCCCTGGGAGCAAGTTTGCTTCTCACTGGATGATCCTGACGCTGTCGCAAATGCCGTAACCAACGTCATACTACACGGGATTGGCTTATTTATCTCTAATTCCGTAGTACCCGTCGGTGGCAAAGCTCAACTTTGGTCTGGTCATTCCTGCAGAAGCTAGCTAGCTTCCTCACGGGCCGAAGTATTAAAGTCTTAATTGACAGTGCATGCTCTGATTTGAAGCCTGTGAATGCTGGTGTCCCACAAGGCTGTGTACTATGTGCCCTACTCTCTCTCTTCTATATATCAATTATTTGCTGCAAGTAAGCATTATTCTTTGCTATGCGGAGCGGATTAGACTCCACACACTGACCATGCTAATATTTCCCGGAAACGCGTTGTTGAGTCCCAGAACCAACTTGTGTGTGAAATGTAGACCACACTCGACTACGTCTCGCATTAGGGTGGAATAGAACTTGGTCCATTTTAACCCCACAAAGACACAAGTTTGCGCCTTTACCGCAAAAAAGACAAAATTTGACATGATACCTGGCTTTCAGGGAGTCCCCTTAATCACCAAGCCTAGTATTGGTATCCTCGGCGTTGACATATTGAGTGAAGTCCAGTTTGGCGGTCATTTGGAAAATATAGCAATGCTGGACTTCCACGTCTTCCAAGTCTTCCACGGTGAGGTTCTCAAGGTCGTTCCTGCCTCGTACTTCGCCCTGTGGAATCGACTCCCAGTGGCGGTGTTTCCAAACCATTACGAGTTACAAACCTTCAAGAAATGAACGTACTCTTCTTTAAAAAGCCGGCAACGCACTTGCTACTCTCCTGGTGTTGCTCGTGTCTATGGACGGCGGTGATCGCTTACCATCAGGTGACCCGCCGTTTCGTTTGCTCCCTATAATATATTTTAATAAATAGATATACCTGATATGAAGATTACTTACAGTATTAATAGGTGTGTAGTTATTTGTAATAAGTTTAAGTTTAAGATATTAATTGAGGTTTTCTCATACAGAAGAATGAACGCTTTAAATAAATTACATGATTTCATAGAATCAGCTGATTGCAATACAGGTGCTTTCAATCAAAGTAGTTTGCTTTTTTGAAAGAAAAATGCCGTTCCAAGAAAACTTACGTAGTGAATTATGGACTTAAATTTTTTGAAAATCTAAAATAATTTCAATTAAAATGAGAAATCTTAATTTAACCTGTCAGATGTTAATCATGAAAATTGATGATTTTGAAATAGACTTAAATCAATTAAATTATAATAATAAATCTCTGAATCAATAAAACCACTATGTACCAATTGATCGTCAATTTTGTGTCTACAAAACAAATTACGTTAGCTAAATGGCTTTACGAGAGGTCAAAACTCAAGAGTCTTAGAATCAAACTCCCTACATAGTACTTACCGAAAAAAGAAAATTAGTTAAATACAGATTTACTTATAACATAAAATATATAATACAATCACATACAATATAATAAAATCATAGCCAAACATATAGTACTTAGGGTACTACATCGATGACGCTTAAAATAAATATATGTAAATCGGAGTGTACAATGTACAAATTGTAATTGTACAAACTACAAAAAATTGTACAAACAATGTAAAATGTACAAAGTGGGGTATATTTTGCATTAATATTTTTTTTTTGCAAAATAAGTTAGTAATAATACTTTTAATCACGTTATTACGTTATGTAACGTAACGGTTTGAACGAGGATAAGCGCATTAGCACTGAATAGCATTAGAGACGTGCTCAGTGTATGGATAGTGCTAAATGTTTCCGATTCACTATTCATCTGGGGACTATTTCCGAGTTTGAATTGATAGTATGTATATATATGTATAATTTAAAAAAAAGTGTGTGTGTACTTATGTACACGTGTAGAAGTTATACTTTATCAAAAAATTTATATTTCGCCTTATTCTACGTTTGTAGAAAAAACGACTCTAACAATAGAAAAAAGGTATTTAATACATTGAAAGTTTTAATACAAAGAAATACAAACAACAAATACAAAGAAACAAAATGTTGACTATAGATAACTTTCGTGACGGTGTGCGCGCGCATCATAATAACTTCAGGGTGTAGGTTTTTCGTGACGGTGTGCGCGCGCTTCATAATAACTTCAGGGTGTTGGTTTTTCGTGACGGTGCGCGCGCGCATCGTAAAAATTTACTACCATCATTTTTCCCTAACGCGCCAAAGAAGTATAACTTCAAAAATATTTTTTATTCTTTTTCATGTAAGTATTTGCTTAATTTTGTGTAATTCTATTTGGGTTTTAATGATGTGCAATATTTTAGGCTTAAGAAGTGGTTCTCAATTGTATACATAGATACGTGTTTCGCACCAGATCTTTTCAATTCGAAGGTAATAATTTATTTTACGTACCTATACGATTTTATTGCGTAAACTAACGTTTGTCGATATGTTTGTTGTAAATTTCAGCTTCGTTTTGTAATCAGTATATTAGAAGATTCACACTTATGTCTATACTAATATTATAAAGTTGGCGGGTTTGTTTATTTTTTTGGTTGAACGCGCTAATCTCAGGAACTACTGATCCGATTTGAAAAAATCTTTCAGTGTTTAAATAACTCATTTATCGAGGAAGGTTATATTTGTATTATATCGCTAAGACCAATAGGAGCGGAGCACTAATGAAGAATGTTTCAAAATCGGCTTTTTTTCCTTTTTAACGATTTCGCTGCGTCTTAGCCCAAAGTAATTATTCTATGCGGACGAAGTCGCGGGCAGAACCTGGTAATAGAATAAAATAGTATAATTATTATTATTTTTTTTTTAATCTTTATTTTTGGCAACCAATCTTTTAGATTATTACTGCCATGGTCAAGTATTTAATAGTATTACAAGTTCTTCTTCTATTCCATTTTCGGCAACCAGTCTTCTAGTAGACTATTGCTGCATTGTCAAGTGAGTATCGATATTACAAGTTTCTTGATATAATTTCAATAAATGCCATTGTCGAGTAGTTAATAGTATTTCAAGTTCTTCTTCCATTTCATTTTGGCAACCAGTCTTCTAGTAGACCATCACTGTCATTGTCAAGTGAGTATCGATATTACAAGTTTCTTGATATAATTTCAATGACCTAACAAGATGGTGGCCCTCTTGTCAGAACTTTCCATGGAATTTTTGTGGCATCTCAGAATTCATGGTCCGTGGTATTATTTCCCATTCACTTCACTTATGCACAACAAACAAACTCTATTACCTAAAACACCACCAATTTTACACAATATAGAGTCAAGTAACACAAGATTATGAATAAAAAATAAAATCCACTACTTGATAGACCAAGATCCCGCCTAAAACTGAAATAATTATTTTTTATACTTATATTTTCATCGTTTTTTTTTTTAATCTCTCTGACATAGAATATGCTTTTCTTTTAACTATGAATTAGAAAGTGCAAAGAGGATTTTGACACTTATTACGATGTTTCTTTTAAATATTATAAATATAATGCCGTCGATAAATCTTGAGACTATAAATTAATAATGAAATCCGTCTATCCATATTATAATTCTTTCTTATGATTTTATTGTATTCTATATTAGTCCTTTATTGCATCCCATTTATGTTGCAGGTGTGTAGGAATAAGTAATAAAAAGCATTTCAATCATTATTAGAAATGTCTGTCTGTATGTTTGTTTGGACACGCATCACTGCTAAAGTACTGCGTTCATGATAAAACCTTTCTAGACAATTATAAAGTATATCTTCGAGTAACGTTTAGCCTTTGTTTGATTATAATGTGTTCGGTCTATCAAAAGTTATTGTAATTTTAAAAGTAGGTAGTAATCAGATTGAATACATCCAGATGAGTTTTTTAGCGACTGTTTTGTACATCGGGTTCCACGCGGACGAAGGCGTGGGCACAGCTAGTTATAGAAATATTTAGAACTAAGGTAACAAATAGTAAAGATTTTAAAACGAGCAATAAAAACCTAAGCGTCTGTTTTATACCGATGAGCTTTCATTTTATGGTCTCGCATGTGAAACTAAATCTTCTGCGATTTAGTTGATGCGATTTTAAATCTTATTTGTAGCACTGAATGTGCTCATAAAGGAAGGGAAGCACATAAAACTGAAACACATTTCGGTTTAATCGATGTAATAAATTTAGAATGATCTTTGCCCTAGGTACATTAAACAGAAAATGGAGGACTTCAACTTAAAACTAGACCAAATTCTCAAGAGTACAATTTTAAAATAACGTCAAATATGTACTAATATTATATAGCTGGAGGGTTTGTTTGTTTGGTTGGTTGAGCGCGCTAACCTCAGGAAATACTGGTCCGATTAGAATTAGGAGGATAATAAGAGCGGAGAAACTAGGAAGGATGTTTCAAAATCGTTTTTTTTTCCTTTTGAAATTTTTCGTTGCATATTAGTGTTAGCCCAAAGTAACTGTACCATGCGGACGAAGTCGCGGGCAGAAGCTAGTGTTAGATAATTCTCATTTTAAGGTTTCTGATTCGATGATGGCGATTGCCCCTATTACAAGGGTACAATATATGAATTTAACGTTGGATAAACAACAAGAATATAACCTTCAGGGACTCCAGTATCGTTGAATTTAATTATCTTTCTTTAGAAATGATTATGACAACATCGAGTCTATAAATTTTCGGTTATAGCAAAGGTTATCGCTATAGTCATTTAGAAAAATTGATTTTGGTTATTCAGTTCACGGCAAGCGTCATTTAGTGGGTCACACATCATAAAAAAATTATATGGTTGTATTTGCAGCAGTATTCTGTAATTTATATATTTATTTAATGAAACTTTAACTGATGAATTATTTTTAAATAATGAATTATTACATATAAGATTTTTGTATAAACATTATGTTTACTTCATTTTAAACATAAATGGCGTTTTCAGGGTTCATTGTCTTATATAATTTTTTGACTAATCATGAGATATAGTTTAATTTGGACATGGTATTGTTTTTTTGCTCTTACATTTTTATTGGAGTTATATGTGAAGTGAGAAGACATTTTGACAGTTATTTCTTTATTTGAGACACATATATTTCGAAGCTCTTAATGGGATTGTAAACTAAAAGAACTGTTGCATGTTTCGATAATATATAAGGGGTTAAGCCTTTCTTTTGTTCTACTCATATTATCTCTAGATGTTACTAGTCGGCATATGATGCATTACAAATTGTTTAAAGTACAAAGTATTTTAAAATTCCTATTAGATTATGTAGTCATCGATATTCATAAAATCTAGCTAGTGTGCGAGTTTTTTGAACCCCGTTCTACAATTTAACCATCAAGTCAAGATTCCATCAGTTTGATCCTTTTATGTCAACAGTGAGCCTGAATTTATTAATAAACTAGCGGGCCCGGCAGACGTTGTCCCGCCATGATTACAAAAAAAATCTGGACAAATTATATACCAAAACGTTCCTCGTGCATCACTTTATCCACTGGTGAAAACCGCATAAAAATCCGTTCAGTAGTTTTTGAGTTTATCGCGAACAGACAGACAGACAGACGCGGCAGGGGACTTTGTTTTATACTATGTAATGATAGTATTGCATTCTTCTCAATTATCTAAAAGTAGCTGTGCCCGCGACATCGTCCGCGTGGAACTTAAATCATCTGAATGTATTAAGCCGCGTCGTCATTAAAATTACAATAACTTTTGATAGAGTAAACCGATTTTAATGAAACCAAGATAAATGTTACTCGAGGATATGCTTTTCTTATTATCGTGAGGTTTTATCGTGAACACAGTACTTTAGTAGTGATGCGTGTTCAAACATACAGACAAACATTTTAAAAAATGATTTAAAATGTATTTTATTACTTGTTCCAAGACACCGGCTGTAATTTTTTTTTACAAACATCTAAAAAGTACAGTCATGTTAGATTTACATTATTATTATATGTAATGTATAGAAGATTAAAACAACTTTAAATAGACAATATATCAATTGATATGCCTGGAAATGCCTTTCTTTCTAAGCATATTCATTTTTCATAAATATACCAAGGCTAAGCATATATCATTCTAAGTAAAAGTCCTCAGAAATGATCAATAGCTAATGAATCATTGAATGCCGCTTTCGTTTTTATAACAAAGAATTAGGCTGCGGTGCAAACTCTCGGTCAAGCTGCCACTACCGTGCCATTAACGATTATGTTTTTCGACCTCTTTAAATCACACGATCCCTCTTACTCCTAACGGCACATTAAATGCTCTGAAAATGTTATTTCAGGATGTATTAATGATGAGAGGGATCCCCAATGGCAGCAACAAAAGTACGTAAAGTACCGACTATTTTTATTAAATATCATTACATAGTATAAAATATAGTCCCCTACCGCGTCTATCTGTCTGTCTGTTCGCGATAAACTCAAAAACTACTGAACGGATTCATGAGGAACGTTTTTGTATATAATTTGTCAAGGCTTTATTTTTAATCAGGGCGGCACAACGTCTGCCGGGCCCGCTAGTTAATTATATTTTTAAGAATTTTTTTGAATACATATTTTATATTTACGCGGCTGTAAAACTATATTATCAGTATTTCTTAGTGGCTCAGGTTTTTTATAAGTTTTAAACATACTTTAGATATTTTATTTTTTTAATTTTATCTTTGGCAACCAATCTTCCACATTATTACTGCTATTGTTGAGTGTTTGTGACATTTCAGAATTCATGCTCCGTGGTATTATTTTTCATTCACTTCACTTATGTACTATAACCGAAGTGTATTACGTAAAGCACTAACAATTTTACAAAATACAAAATCAAATAACACAAGATGGTGAATAAAATTAAAAATCCACTACATGACAGATAAGAACCCGCCAAAAACTTCCAGGTATAATTGTGTACATATAAAAGTAATATTAGATCAGTGTCATTCTATGCTGCTAAATTTTATTAGATTATTTATGTAATTATTGAACGCAGAAAGGGTCTAAAGATCTTGGCGATAAGGCACACTAATTTTCTTTACCTAACCGGCCTATAAACAAAGTGTAAGTATCCATTGTCGGTGTAGACAATATAGTTGTTTCAGTTAGTTGATACTAGCAGTATGCATTTGTTGAATTTCTTGCATTCGCTATTATTTGGTCCATTTAAGTAATGCCTTGACAAATTACATTAATAATTCTATATTATAGTACAGTTGTGACAAGATCCCTTCAGTACTTTCTGTAAAAAGAGTAAATCCATCTATACTCACAGACCTCTTTTATAATAATTAGAAGGATAGACTCGGGTTTAGTATTTTTTTAATGAATCTTTTTATTGGGCGGCTATGAAATTGTAATCCGCAACGTTTTTGTATGACAAAAAGTAGTGGGGATAAATACTGTGTCGAGTAGAGTGTTAAAACACCGATCCGATCACTAAAGTTAAGCAACGTCGGGCGTGATCAGTACTTGGATAGGTGACCGCCTGGGAATACCGCATTACTTCTATCATGTGTTTTTACGACATGCCCTATTTTTTAATATATAAGTCGATGACTTCTATATTTATATGGATACAGAACGAAAAGTATAGAGTGTATATAAAGGATCTAAGGCAGCTAGGTTAACAAAGTTAATACTCGATTAACTAATTGGATGCGGTTTACACAAGTTAAATTAATTCCAGTAAGCTACGTAATTAATTAAGCCACGTTGAGTGAAGACTTTACGGCTACGTATATTTACCTTTACAACAGAACCGTCGCTAGCAGTCCGAGTGAATTATAATGATTCTAAGTACTATTTACTATAAGTAAGATATTTTCAAAATATACTTTGTAGGTGGTAGAGCCACGCTGAAGCTATTACCGGTTTCAGCATGAATGAGTGGGCTCGTCCGGGGTACTACCACCCACTCACAAAAAACCGACGTGAAGTAACAGTGCATTGTTGCGTTTCGTTCGGTCAGTGAGAGCGCCGGAGTCTGCGTTGTCTATTATCTTAACAATATATTTATTGGACAGAGGATAAAACTCTGAAAGCTAAAATATACTTTGCTTACCAAATTTATTTGTAAACTACCTTTTACCCGTGGCTTCGTCCACAGTGGAATCTTCAAAACGGCTGAACCCATTTTAATGCGAATTTCACTGGCAGATGGCTGATATTATAGGGTGTGTCATGTTATTTTAGACTAACTGTTATCCGCAACTTCGTCCGCAATGGAATATCCGAAACGACTGGACTGATTTTCACAGTACTGGCAGGTAACTGAAGTTATAAGGACTAACTTGGGCTATTTTATTTTAGATAATTTTACCCGTGTCATTCCCTTCTCCTGTGTATGCGCATCACACCGCTTACCTTGCTAAACGCGTAGTGATAATAAAAATCTTACTTTTTTAGACATTATATTAAACGAAGGCACCGTGAATTTTTTTAGATAAGAACAAACAAATTGTGATATGTCGTGAGACGCATGGTATATGTGAAACATCGTTATTATTATTATATATTGTGGGGTGTAAGGGGTAAGGGGTGTCGAATAACATCATAAGACTTGAGACAGCCAAGCCAACCTCACCTGCACGTGGTGCACCCTGCTGAATAACGAAAGAGACAATGGCGAAAGCGCGATGGTAGAGTTTTACAGCCTGACCGGATCGCAACCACCATGTATATGACTAAAAAGCCCGTCATAGTGATTCGCTTCTGCGGGTCGCGTTTCGGGATCAGCCTGTGCATATCCAGCTTTTCGCGGGCCGACATGATAGCGGCGACCGGCGATGGATAGTGTGTCACTCGGTGTTCGCCATTGTTTTTGGGTTGCACCGTGCTTACCATTAGGCATAGTGCAGTCATTTTGCCGTGCTACAATAAAAAAGAAAAAAAAATGTACAGGTAACATGCATACAAGGATAATTTATGACTGGAAATAAATATGGCATAATCCAAAATACTATATTAAGATTTTTTTTAAGAAAAAGATGACTGTTTATGTAACAAACTTGTATTCATTAAATTAAAAAAATCAAATTCATATAGCGTGACAACGCATGCCGTGGCTACGCTGCGTCATTAGTCGGTCTGACCCGCCGCTATAGATGTCTTACATCAAAAAATCCATATTTATTCACTAGTCTTTGTGTGATGCGCGCACAACGGCAGACCTTTATCGTTCTATTTATATAAATATAACAGTGTAAATACCTTTTTACAGGTGAACACGTGACAAGGAAAATATCCTAGGGCAAGGAACACAGTCAAAGGTACTTTAAATAAAACGAGACGCATTGAACTAGTTTTAGATTTCACGTACGCCGAGGATTGCCCGAGGCTTCTCAAGAGTTGAGCTGTTTAACCTGGCTTTAGTACCTGTCAAAGGCACTGTACGAAGCAGTTCGAAATTATTGGCACGTGTCATGGCAACTTAAAAAAAACCTTTTAATGTTGTGTTCTTGATAATGTATAGTATAACCTAAGTAATGCGACACTTCAGTAGAGACTCTACCCTCACGCTTTGCATATGTTTCCCTACCCTACCTTCGTTTTGTGTTTGCGCACCGGTAGTAAATATAAGCTCCAAAAATTCTAAACAGTTTTTCTATACAATTCAATAATGAGAACATCCCAAAAATTTGACACCCTCCGGTTTTGAAGCTGCCGGATTAGTGAGACTCAATTGGAATTCGCATACTATATAATTATATTATAACTAAAAAGCATTAGATACGTCATAAGCGTTTCGACAGCGCCTAGTTAAAACTTGGCTAACTTGCAAACGTGATCTAGCCCCGCCAATCCGTCCGTATCTAAGCGACATATAACTATTTATCTTTCACCACCGATATTGAGAATATGCCGTCTTACATCCACATTTTATTTAAGATAGTGTGGCGTTAGAATATTACTTTATGTATGTGTGCGTTATCGTGCCATTTGTTTTGTCAAAATATCATGTAGGTAACGTATTTACATCTTATTAGTTATAATATCTTTGTACGTATAGCTGTAGATATATTATTCGTTGAATTGGATGTCATACCGATATATATATTTTTACTTTAATTACTTAGATAATTTGAAACGTCGATGGCTTAGTTAATAACGTGTTCCGAGACCGCGTCGATGGACGTAGTTTCGAATCCTAATAATTGAGTCGCGGAGCTTTTGGTGTACGAAAAGATCATGAAATCATGAAGGAAGATGATGAAACCGTAACATGGTAGGGCTTTTTCTAGTCCGCCTAGTTAGCTATCACAATCAAGTACAAAATCTGTCACCAAGCACCTGTTGGTGTCTACCGGGAGCTGCACCTGAGAGCTAATCTCATCTAGGTTTGTCGTGTTTACCATTTTAGTCCACACCATTATTTAACATCAAATAAGATTGTGGTCAAACACTAAAACTAAAACTAAACACTAAAATTATAAACCTTAATAAATATAAATCCCAGAATTATTTTAATCACACTTGAGTGAACGCAAATGTAGTTGGTTAAGCTCGATGCAGACTGGAATTAACGGAATGTGCAATAAAATATCTCTTTGTGCTTGTTACTAAATTATAAGTTAGCCCTCTGTATGAGACGTTGATATTTGAAACACAAAAGTGGCTATAACAATAATACAAACGTTCACAAACAAACCACAACAAAATTAGTTTGAACTCTACATTAACGGAAAAGAATGATCAAATAGTTACAGATAGTGCTTAACCTAAAAGTGTGACCAACGATGAAATAATGATCGAATAGTCATAACTAAGTCTTAATCCGTTACTACCGATTGATTTGTGATCGAATAGTAACCCGACGTGGTGACGCTATCAAGGGAACGTTTTCGTGGAAGTGATTGTTACAGTGCCACTGTCCTGACGATTAAGAAGAATTAATTAACAATTAAGCCCTTAAGAAGGCGCTCTTGAACGTTAAAGCTACTACCGGTTCGAATAGCAACCCAGTAATTGAGAAAAACTAGCAAAGAAATTGATCGGGTTTATGTTTTTAACACAGCGATCATAGAATTTTACATATTATAAAACAAAGTCCTCCGCCGCGTCTGTCTGTCTGTTCACGATAAACCCAAAAACTACTAAATGAATATCAATGCGGTTTTCATTGATAGATAGAGGTGATTCACGAGGAAGATTTAGGTATTAAATTTTTCAAGATTTTGTGTGCAATGGTTGAAATATAACGATAATTGTTAGAAGTGTCGATAAAAGTTAAACAAACCGCCTGGGAACTTTCGTCGAAAACGCTGCCTAATTCCTTCGAGATAAAACAAAATAATTTAGGATAATAAACGACGCAGGCGAAGTTGAGGGTAATAACTAATATATTTATAAAAAAAATAACTTCTTAATCGTTTTTAGTAGATCCAAATAAAGGTGTCAATAAGGTGTTGTTAGAATATTTAGGTTAAGCGTGAAAGCGTAACAAATAAACCCACTTTCGCATTTATAGATAATATATTATAATAGTAAGTCACAATAATTAATGCGTGTGAAGCCGCGCGTATAACTAAGTATCATATAACATTAACAACGGTTCAAAACAAAATCAGATCAACGATTTTATTTGCTTGTTAGTAAAAGCGCTCGAGGGAAATATTGTGGCTCTCTCAAAGTATTTCGAGTATACTCCAAGTATCATGACAAGCGCTACGACCGTCGTGCACCCAATAAGACCTATTTGCAGATACGATTGTGGTAAAGAGACAAATAACTTCAAACGAATGAATGTATAAAATCAATATAAGTCAGGAAACGTAAACCTTCTTGTTCAAATGACCAAAATAAAAAGTTAAGAACCAAATAAAAAAATATTTGAGTTACATAACTTGTCACTTAAAATTGCTTAGATTTAAAACCCAAAACCCTGATTTTGAATTGAGATTAGCGCGTTCAACCAAACAAACCCTCCAGCTTTATATATTAGTATAGATTACTACTCTTCTCTCGTACTTAACTCGAGCCGTAATTCAAATTACAATGGGTTTTATTGTGAACCCAATACTTTAGCAGTGATGCCTGTTCATACAAACAGATAGACAGACAAACATTTCTAAAAATGATTGAATTGTATATTATTACTCACTAGCTGTGTCCGCGACTTCGTCCGCGTGGAACCTTATGTAAAAACAGTGACTAATAAAATCTTCTTAATATATTAAGTTCATTTACTTATATACTTTACTCTCCTACTTAAGTCACGTCGTCATTAAAATTACAATAACTTTTGATAGAGTGAACCGATTTTAATAAAATAAAGACTAAGTTACTCTCGAAGATATGCTTCATGATTTTCTTGTGAGGTTTTAGCGTGGACCCAGTACTTTAGCAGTGATGCGTGGTCATACAAACATACAGATAGACAGACATTTTTAAAAATGTTTAAAATGTATTTTATTACATATTCCTAGATACCTGCAATATTTTGTTCACGAAAATAGAAAAAGTACAGATACGTTAAATTTACATTCTTATTATATATATTTTTTATATCATAGGAGGCAAACGGACAGATGGATCATCTGATGTTAAGTGATCACCACCGTCCATAGACGCTTGCAACACCAGGGAGCCGCAAGTGCGTTGCCAACCTGTCTTGGGGGAGTGGAGGAGTAAGGGAAGGGGGAAGGGGAGGGAGATGAGACCTCCGGCGCTCTCACTGACCGAACGAAACGCAACAATGCGAGCACTGTTACTTCACGTCGGTTTTCTGTGAGAGGGTGATACTACCCCAGTCGAGCCGACCCATTCATGCCGAAACCATTAATAGCTTCAACGTGGCTCTAACACCTACAAAATGTATAGATATATAAATATTAATTCATATATCTTTAGACAATTAGTGATACGTGACACCTGATATTATAGTTAGTGATAAAAAATATATTTTTTTATTTGTTATATGTATGAAAATAGCCAGAATATTTCGCACGAGCATGATATTAATTTACGCGTTGGACGCTATTTAACAAATTTGCAGAGCTTCATCTTGCGGTGGTAAATCGATGAATGAACACTGGAATGAGATAAAACAGTAAAATTGCAGTGTCGTGTGTTACCAACTAATATGTTTAAAGGAAATCGAATCTAAATCCCAAGATTACTAGGCTTTGATTTATTTGAAGTTGTAGCTTAAATAAATTTATAAGTTTGCAAAATTATTTGACTTGTCACCATGCATAACTGCATATTTGTGTTATCTATAATTAATCGCCAAATAAAATATAACCGGCTGTGAAACATCATGAGTGATATAAATATGGCAACAATAATTAGACGATGTATAGGTGTCGGGTACATTTTATCCAAAAAAAGGGTTATTATTCTCGAGAAAATCCCCAGAAAAGATATTTTCCTGTACTTGTAGTGTTAATGCGTGCAAAGCTAAAGGTGTGTTTCTATATTTTATGCATGTTATTATATTTAGCAATGTAGTTACTGTACAATAAAACAAGAATACGATATTTAACATTATTATTAAAGACATCCTTATGTTTTGAATATGTAGCGACACAGTATAGCGCGTGCATAGCAATTTGTCTGCGTAGACAAATTGCGAGGCACACGCCCGACGCTGCTGGCCGCAGTCCCCTCCAACCGATCGTAGAATACGTCCGTGTACACATTTGTATTAATAATTGTTTCAGTTAATGTTATAAAATAAATACCATTGTATGAGATAAACGGTGTCTTTATTGACCTCACCGATAAAATTGGCAAGTTGGTAAAAATATTATGAATGAAAATTATAATGCATAATACATACAGGAATTGGGGAGGTTATCGTTACATGTTATGTTACCAAAGATAAAACCATTAGTGTTTTTTCAATATTATGAAATCGTTATTGATTAACATTTTAATTTGAAATTTCTGTTTGATTTAGAGCATGAAATGATAATCACACACGACATGATCATTGCATTTATTATTCACTGTATTTGTAGGTGAAATCTTTTAACATAAATTCTCACATATTGGTATATAGGCGAACCCCTACATCGGGTACCCTCGTATCTTTCGCTGAAACGTTTTTACAAATATAACGAGAATTCCTAAAATACCGCCTCCGGATTCAATATCCAGGACGAAAGGGTCACTTGCGAACACGCATTGTACAGAAGAATAATAAATGTCCATAATAGATTTCACCCACATTCGTCTCGACCTTTTTTGGCTTTTCCATTTCATCAGGGAACTGAGCGATCTCAGTAAACTCTTCATTATCTTTGAATACAATAACATAGCTGTAGTGGATGATAATTTATGGAACACATTGAGGTGTACAAGAAAATAAATAGAAATCAAGCAATCAAACTTTCTTAATTTTATAACCAATAATAAAGTATAAAAAAATGAGATACGTATATGAGTGTGAAACTTCTTTAGTGGCTCAGTTAAAATAGATTTAAAAAACGAATTTAAACTTAACAGTATCTTCAAGACTGGACTTTTTGGTCACATGTGGATTATCACAGATTATCAGGTTATACTATGAATTATTTCGTAATCTAATCAATGCGTCACCGTTACATGGGACTTAAATAATTGTTAATATTTGATTTATAAATGAAAAATCTATAATTAAAATAGATTAATCTAGTAATTACTTTTTTTTTAAATTAATTAATGGAATTAATCGGACAAACTTGTGTTGTCATCGGTCCTTGATAAATGTGTTAACTTTCAATTTAATATGACACTTTGAAGTGGGTGTAAATCACATCCAAAGATTCCGTTGCCTACATTGATTGATACAGCTGAAGCTAATAAAAGCGTGTTAAAACAATGACGATTGAAAAATAATGAACCGCTGTAATGGAATCAATTATACTGAGTTCATTAATTCGTTACATTTCAGTTGATTTTTCATTCGCTTAATTGATATATGATATCAAGTATCAAAAAATATAGTAATCTATTAACAAACTGGCGACGGAGTCACGGCAAAATGTGTCCAATTTTTACGAATTTACGTAGATTGATCGTCGTATACTTGTCAATAAGGTTTTCAACAGTTTTTTTTTAATTCTAAAATGAAAGACATTTTTTCTCTTACACAGAAATGGTAAAATAAAGCAATGATAAAATTCATATTATCTGTATGATAGCATTAATACGAGTATGTACGCCAATATTAAGGTAGGTAGTGGATATGTCTTTTAGTGTTTCATTCCTAAGATGTAAAATAGACTCCTTATAGAGTCACTTTGTTTTATATCTATTCATGTATCAAGACCCATTTTTCGAAGATACCTTGAGGTATAAATTTGAAATTTATATGAATTATTATGATCTATGGCATCACATTGCACTAAAAAAGTTTTCTTAGTCAACACTATAAAGAGATGCACTCTTTAATACCGCAAATCTTACTCACTGGCTGATTTTTAAAACATATGACTATTCTTTCCGACTTGTAATATTGTATTTTGGTACCATGGTTGACTTTTTGACATAAAGAATATGCCCAATTAAAATTTACTACAGCGAGAGATAAATAAAGTCGAAAATAATATATGTATTTCAAGTTCCATAGAAACAATACACGACAAAGTAATAGTTACTGTTAATTTCATACAGTGTGCTACGGGATTGTCCGCAATATAAAAATTAATCTACACTATTGTTCTAGAATGTAACGTTAATATTTAATGAGTGTAATGGTACGGGAGTGGAATTCACTCACTACTTGTGTAGTTTTTTATCGTATCAATTGTTACGGTAAATTTAATTTAAAATAGTAAAATTTAAGGGCATTTGTAAGATTTTATTTTATATATCATAGGAGGTAAACGAACAGGTGGGTTACCTGATGTTAAGTGATCACCACCGTCCATAGACACTTGCAATACCAGGGGAGTCGCAAGTGCGTTGCCAGCCTGTGTTTGGGGGAGGGGGAGGGGGAGGGGAGGTGGAGGGAAGATGGATATCTGGCGCTCTCACTGACCGAACGAAACGCAATAATGCAAGCACTGTTACTTTACGTCGGTTTTCTGTGAGAGGTAATACCCCGGGCGAGCCGACCTATTCATGCTGAAACCAGTAATAGCTTCAGCGTGGCTCTACCGCCTACAAAGATTTGTAGTACCTGTAAGATATTTCAAATAACATTGATATTCGTTTATTCCCTTAGGCCTTACATTTCTTATTCCATAATGTATCCTGTATCTCGCAATGAATAAAAATAAGTTTTACACTGAGGTCTTACGATCTTATTTCTTGTAACACAAACGGGGGCAATAGCCGTTTTTTATAAAGCGGATCCATTTTCTAGAGGTAATTCTGTATGTACGGGTACAATAACATGTGTATCGTACAGGGTCGGTTCCGATCAACTCGTTTCCTCCCTTATTTACGCTTCTGACACGCTTTGTTCAAACCCGAATCTTAACTGTGTTTTCGTACCTAGTTTTTTGCAGCTCTCACTAATGGTAACAAGCTGTCTACTTCTGTATTTGTATTCAGAAATAAATTACTATTAATTCAAGCCCTTTTAATTCTACGTCGATTAATTTATTTCGAGTGTTCTTCCTTAATTGCAATTATATGTAATAAAATAAACTTTATTTTTCATTGACTCTAAATCTGACTGTATCACTACATATTATAAAACAAAGTCCTCGGCCATGTCTGTCTGTCTGTTCGCGATAAACTCAAAAACTACTGAACGGATTTTCAAGCGGTTTTCACTAGTAGATAAACTGATTTATGAGGAAGATTTAGGTAAATAATTCGTCAAGGTTTTTTTTTATTATCGGGGCGGGACAACTTCCGTCGTGTCTGCTAGTTCTGATATAATTTCTATTACAACATTTTTATATTTGTTTTATTTTTAGAATTGATACAATTTTCAATATCAAAATATCTATTTCCGAGGAATTAATATGACATCTCCTAAATACATTCCGTACACAAAATTTCTATTGACATAGAATAATAATTATACAGTACGTATACAATTTCAAATATTTAATTTAGAGAAAAAAAATCATACAGGTACCAATTATACAGGTAAACTCTTATAAATATAGTTCTGACAGTTTATGCAAGCTAATTTAATTCTGACAACATTCTATATATAAAATTTTTCCTCTGAAAGATTGCTGTTTGTGATAAACGCGTAATGTGGGTCAAGTAAGAGTTTATATCTGATGAAGCGAGCTGTAGGGTACTTAAAAGATGCTGTGGAAAGTATACAATTTAATATTTATTTTACTTAGTGAATAACATAGTGAATTAACCCGATTCTATAAAATTAAAGGTGAAAAATTTTAATTTTAATTGTAAGGAAGACTATCCTCATGATAAATTAACGTATATTCAAAACTACCAAAACTGTAAAATTTGAGTTGGTACTTTGAATTAGGTAAGAGAGGGTTTTTAAGAAGTTGTTAATATTTTTGAAGTTCAATTCTTGGCGATTATTATTTACTTATCCTTCACACCTTAGCTTTATCATATATTATTTGGTTAGTAGTTTGTACATTTTTTTATACTGATACTAAACCTTAATTTAAATTTCAGACTACAGTGTACTACATTTTATTGAAGCTTTTTCCTAAATATTTTATAGATGAACTGTGAAGAAGAGCCAAGCGATAGACTTAGGTACCTTTGAATTTATTATCAATTGCTCAACTATATTATAGTCTTTGATGTGGCCTATAGCCTAAACATTGTTAGATTACATATTTAACTATTCTTTCTCTTAAATTAGTTGAATAAATCGGACTATACATATATTAATATCTTCTTTTAACACAAGGGATATCATATAAGGGCGTTTTCAGTTTAAGCGGATGGTTCCGGACTGCTGCCATGCGATATCAGGGCGGTTAGCGCATTGCAGACGGCCAGTTATGTTTTTCATACAAAATATGTCGAAACGAAAACGGGCGAGAGCGATCCGGCGCACGTAACGAGGAGGGCACATCAAGTTTTGCATGTTAAAAAATAAATGACTTTATCTACTTTCTTACTATGGATGATAAAAAAATATAGACGAAATGCAGGAACGGCCCACTGTATGAAACTCAAAATATAAGGATTATTTTAATCTTATAGAAAATAAAAGGCTTGGGGACATATATGTAAAAAAAATACAAATTATCCAGGTAATCATTTATTACTGTAATAATTATTTTTTTTAATAACAGCAGAATTCGTTCCTCGTCTGAATCCATGGCAAATATTGTCGGATTGCAACCGCATTATACTAGACGAATTAGACGTTTTAGCTCGTACTGCTGTCGTCCGGCTGTCGTACGACACCCGCTCATAAATCGGTATATCGACGTATGTACGGCAGCAGTCCTACACAAATCGTCGTAACTGAAAGCGCCCTTAATGTTTCATTAAAAATCGTTCCAAATTTACTTTCACAATGTCTCGACTGATATAATCGACTGGTCCCATTTTCTCAGACCGTTACGTTATTTCGAAGTTGGATTATCCTTCGATTCTCATTATCAGAAACATGAATGAAATTTTGATAGAAATCATTGAATGCCAATTTATATTACAAATATTTTTTAAATCATTTTCGTTTTTCTAGTAATATTAATAACTTATTGTGGTTTTGATTATGTTAATATCATTGTACTACACATTTTTAGTCTCAAAAACGTTGTATATTGTTTAGGATATGATGAAATTTTGGTAGCAAAAAGAACACAGGGTAACTTTCATCCAGAAAAAGGTGTAGGTATTCTAGGTGGTAGAGCCACGCTGAAGCTATTATTGGTTTCAGCATGAATGGGTCGGCTCGCCCGGAGTAGTAGCATCCGACCCACAGAACACCGACATGAAGTAACAGTGCTAGCACTGTTGCGTTTCGTTCGGTCAGTGAGAGCGCCGGATACCCATCTTCCGCCCCCTTCCCCCTACCCCTCCCCCAAACACAGACCGGCAACGCACTTGCGACTACCCTGGTGCTGCTAGTGTCTATGGACGGCAGTGATCACGTACCATCAAGTAACCCGCCTGTTCGTTTGCTCCCAATCCCCGATAATATAAAAAAATAAAAAAGAAGGACTATTGCCAAAGGATAAGTTAATTACAGTAGCGCAAGTAAAATCGAGGGCAAAAGCTAGTTATACCTAGTCTTGCCATAAATACTGAAACAAAGAAAAAAAATATTTTCTATTGCAAATAACATTTATTACTTTTACAGTGTGTTAGTTTAATACATAAATATAAAACAATTTAAAATATAAAAAGCTTATTCGAAGTGGTGTCTGTTGGCTGCAATACAGTCTTTTAAACGTTGAGGCCTGTTATCAATAGAAGCATGCACTCTTTCCATGGGAAAATACTTCACTGCCAATCGTACGGATTGTTTTAGGGACTCCAAATTATCATGGCGTTTAGAGCAAGCCGTACTCTCTAAAACTGACCATAAATCATAATCCAGCGGATTAAGATCGGGACTAGACGATGGCCAGTCCTCAGCTCTGATGAAGTCCGAAGCGTTCGATTCCAATCAAGACTGCGTAGACCGAGCTTGCTGGAAGGACCATTCTTGGTTATTGAACATGGTGTTGTTAAGGGGCTTCACTACCTTCTCAAGATTAGTATCTTGATACACTTGTGCCGAGGTTTTGATACCTATCTCACAAAAGTATGGCTCAGTCACTCCTTCATAGCTAATACCCCACCAAACCATCATTGAAGTCGGATAGTGCCCACGTTGCACTCTGTCGACGAATTGGGAAGCTTCCTTAGAGCTTTGAGCATACGGTCATTTTGTTTGTTAAAATGTTGCTCAATTGTAAAATTTCTCTGTAAAACAAAATTTTCTGTTAACCTCTGTTTGTTTACCGCCTCAGTAGTTGTTTCGATTATACCACCCTATTCTTTTTTGAATTATCAGTTAAGAAGTGACCAGTGCGTCTCTTATAGGCTGCAAGTCCTAAGTCATCTTTTATAATACGCTTAATGGTTCTAGATGCTATCTTCATCTCCCAAGATAAAATCTTTTGCTTTCGGACAGGATTCTTTCCCTTTCTGCTTTGACCACCTTTTTCGTACGAACACTACGTAGACGGCCAGATCTTTTTCTGTCACAAACAGAGGAGTTCTCATTGTACCTATTAATAACCCGATACACAAGCATTTTACTAATACCAAGCGTATAGAGAGTTTTAAATATTGCATTTGGCTCCATACCTACTTTGTGTAATGCAATCACAGCGAACCGGTTCTCTTTATCACCCCACTCCATTTTAATATCGCAAAATATTGTACAATGTATTGACGCCAAAATGAGAAAACTCATTGGATAATCATATAAAAATGACAGATTCCAAATTCAAATGTAATATTTTGTTTATTTTGAATTGTAACAGTATTTATGGCCAGACTAAGTATATATTTACATACAACATTCTTTTTTATGTGTGTGAAAATTGTTAAAGTATGTCACTATATAAACACTAGAGTTTTGTTTTTGTAAATTTTATTTGGAAGTTTTTTTTTGTATAACCAAATTATGAACGTATACCATAACAATGTTTGTCCCTAACTCTCGTTGTACCGTTCGTTCGGTCTTCATTGTATTGTAACTATAGAAAAACAAAAGTTACTAATGGATCTACGAAGTAATAGACGTGTAGCTATCGGCAGTTGGTAACTTCTGTAATTACAAGAAAAGCTTTTCCAATATAAATTGTAGTAAACGAGCTTGTAAAAACATTAGTTACTGTGTGGCTCCTTGAATGAATCGAATTTCGGAAGTGATTTACTGGGGAATTCTCTGGAGGTACATATACTGTTTGAGCGATTACTGTAACAGTTAGTACACTTGAATGTTTTTTCTTGTAGAATATTTGTGTACTATTTACCCTTATTTTAATCTTTACTAATATTATATATACGCATGTGAGTTTATCTGTTACACCTTCACGTTGCCAAGGCAAGAAAAAGAAAAGGAAAAAGATAAAAGGACAAAAGGAAAAGGACAAAAAAAAGTACTGCCCCCCCAGGGAAAAGTTACATTAACGCGATCGAAATCGCGTGCAATAACTAGGTGATACTGTACTATATGTTATTACTTTTAAACTGTTATTTAATGCAGACAATGTGGCGGGCGATTTCTTGTATGCTTGTTGCAGTATACATTTAATATACTCATAATAGTAAGAGAAATAATTAAGAAAGTAAATAAGAATATATCATCATCATCGTCATCAACCTGTAAAGAACCTACGGCAGGGTCATAGGCCTCTTCCCGAAGGAAGGTATGGGCATAATCGCTGTACCAGCCCGACCCGTATTGTCGATTTCAAGCTCCGAAAAATCCACAGTTCTATATTTTATCACATACGGTTGTACTAGAAGAACATTTTTCAAATTTCCTCACGATATTTTCCTTCACCGTCAGCCAATAGTGTTGACAATTTAAATTAGTAAATGTACGCGAATTTTCAAGAGTTCGTTGGTACATGCCGGGGTCCGAACCTGCGGACATCAGATTGATATTCCACCGGCCAACCGCTCTACTACCACGACTATAATATACTAGCTTCTGCCCGCGACTTCGTACGCGTGGAAGAGTTACTTTGAGCTAACACTAAAACGCAGCGGAAGCTCTCTCGTAACGTGAAGAGACACTTACGCAGGCCGGCATGAGAGCGGTGACCGGCGATCGATAGTTTGTCTCTCGGTGGTCGCCATTGATTTTGCATTGCACTGTGCTTACCATCAGGTATAGTGCAGTCACTTTATTGAGCTACGATAAAAAAAAGAAAAGAAAAAGAACATCCCGAATTTGAAACATTCTTCATTGGTGCTCCGCTCTTATTAGTCTTAGCGTGATGATGTCCTTCCTCGATAAATGACTTATCTAACATTAAAAGAATTTTTCAAATCTGATAAGTAATACATGAGATTAGAGCGTTCAACCAAACAAATAAACCCTCCGGCTTTATATATTAGTATACATATGTGGTTTATTAGGACAGAATAAATCTCTTATTCTAACCTCAGGACTTGATGGTGAATGATTAATATTTTTCATATTATTTTTAAATAAGTTATTATTTAAAACATAAAGCTTAAGTATTGCATTAAACAACCTCTTCAAAACACTACCTTTTAAATTCAAATTCTACAATTTAAAAAGAAATCGAAATTCAGCGGTTTTTTAATTCATTTCAAGTCTGGTGTACTTTAAACAGTTGCAAATGGAATGTATTTTTTCATCACAGTACATCAGCTTTCAATTTTTTGAAGCTATTTGTAGATATTAAAGGGTTTGTGGAAACAGTCGTCTCTGGACTTTAGTGAGGCGGATCACTTATAACGAGTACTTTAAAGAACTGTACGTAACTGTATCGTTAAGTAAATTACATTACACGGAATGTAGTTTATTGCAGTGGCTGTATATAATTGCGCTAGTCTTTAGAAACATACCCTGGGAAAGAGACTGGATTGTATAAATGTTATGTATATATATTATAGTAAAATACTGTAAATGTAACGTGTCTGTACTTTTGAGATTTTTGTGAAAAAAAATATTGCAGGTGTCTAGGAATAAGTAATAAAATATACTTCAAACATTTTTAGAAATGTCTGTCTGTCGGTTTGTTTATAAAGGCATATTAATAAGAGCTGAGATATATAAATTTAGACGATTTTATTAATTTTCATTAAATTTCACGCGGACATAGTCGCGGGCACAAGTAATCTTTAATATAACCAGAACTAGCTTTAAACCGCGTTTTCGCTTGCTTTAATGTAGAATTGAACTACCACTGGGGATCAGTATTTATATCAAATGCCAGGTACTGTGTTCTTTTTTGGACCTTTGGCAACGTGTATACAAAATTTAACATGTCGTTTTCGGTAATGCTCAGCTCTCGTGGGATGGTTAAATATATTTATTATACTTATTAGAGTAAATACAAAATATCTGGATTTAGAAAGTGATAAGACGCTGATTGGGAGATGCTTAAAAGAATCGCCGTCCAGCTTTATGCAGTTTTGATGTGGTTAGGGATAACTCTATTATTTTTGCCTTTAAGAAGCCGATCAAAAGATTAATCAAAACAAAAATTACTTTACCCTTATTAGGCCCTAAGAAGACGCTTATGAACGTCGAAACTACCCACGGTTCGGACAAACAACCCAGTCTTTGAGAAAAACCAGCGAGATACTCGATCGTGTTTATTTTTTTTACTTAGATAAATTTATAAAACATTAACGTTGTAATCGTTTTCAGTGGATGTGGAAAGAGGAGTTAATTTCAGACACGTATTGATCCACTCTATAACAGCCTTTTGACACCAAAGCCCGTTTGACATGGTGCTTAAACTGACAGTCCAGCAAATCGGTAATACCCTTTGGGACTTTATTGTGGAACCTAACACTATTACTTAAAAAACTATTACTGGTTTTGCTAAGTCTGAAACATGGGACGGCCAGTTTATTACAGTTTCTCGTATTTAGATTATGCCGATCTTTTACGAAAACCAGTTTTTCGTAGTTATTGCGGACATACATTAAATTATATGAAGAATGTAATTTTTTTATAAATTTAGAGGAAAATAGTAGGGGCACCGATTCACTCTTCACGTCCTCTTGAACAACAAATGGACTGACACTTTTACACCCGTCCCCGCACACTGCATATTTTACGACGGGTCAAGAGGCTTAAAGCACTTTTACGCTAGATAAAACAGTTACGTTTTAGATCGCGAGGTATTGTGAAAATACTATGCCGTCCGAATCAATCGACTGGAATGGTCGTTTAATCCCGAGCTTGGGACTTTAAGATTTTTGCGAAAGAGTTATTCGAAAATATTACAATTAACTTTCCTTTGATAACTCTTGCGATGAATAGTGTTCGTTTTAATATTTCTCAATTCGATGGTAAAAATGAAATTAACTTTGATAATGAAAACAACTGAATCAATGGACGGTTTTTTTTTTCAAACTGACTATGCTATTGACCTAGCAAGGTCTTTACACCTTCACCGGACTACTAAGGCGAACGCTTAAGCCACTCAGCCGTCAATGGAACGCTCAAATTTGTTTTTATTAAAGTGGAACGTTTTTCCGTCGCCACAATTTTTTTGATCCATCCGTCGCAAATCGCATTACAGCCGGCCGCGGAGTTGGGGTAAAGCGAAAGGCCTTTGGCAGAGAAGACAAGGCCAATATAGCGGCGCCCATGGCGTAATTCCAAAGGTTCAATGATTGAAGTCAATATTGTACTCAGTTTTTAACATGCGTCTATCATCTGAATTATTGTATTTATTATATATTCCGTACTCTAATACGCAGATTGAAATTCAAATGTATAGTTGGATATCAATACTATTGATTTTCCATTATAATTTGCATTTTCCAGTTATTAAGATTTAAAACGCGATACCATTTTAGCCATTCGATTAAAAAAATAAACATCGTGGTTTCATAAATCCACACAATGTTTTTTAACTAAGTCTAACTTAAAAAAATCCTAACGCTAAAAAATTACATTTAAAAATTTCACTTAGATAAAATAAAGTCTTGGATCATAATAACAAACGATTTTATAGGGTTAGAAAGAATTTGTTTACTTCTTTTGTGGACCAAATAGGGGTGATTGATGTACGAAAACTTTTAAAGGGTCACACAAAAGCCAAAGTTTCCTTCGTCCGGTGTCAATACAGAATGTGACCGCATTCAACCGAAGCGCCACAGAGCGCCGCCCGCTTTGATTGCATTGTACACAAAACTTAGTCACAGTGAAATTGTCTGTTAAATCGCACAATTTACTCTGCAAAGTAGAAAATCACTACGCATTTTATACTGAACCAAGAATTATTTATAGTTGAAAAGGAAACATGAATAAAAACTATTTTTTATACCTATATTTTCCTCAAAAGGAAAGGGTATCTATTTATGCGGCCCACGCATGTGTCATAACCAGAAAAGCTTTAAGCTTACGTTACTTACCTTCATGATGATGCTGGTTTGCTAGTTATATTATCTGTGTAGTACTTTATTATAGTATTATTAGAAATTAAGCTTAGCAACATGGGTCCACATTTTAATGATCAAATGTTGTTTTAAGTGTAATAGTAAGACTAACAAATCATTCATTACATAGTATAAAACAAAGTCCCCTACCGCATCTGTCTGTTCGCGATAAACTCAAAAACTACAGAACGGATTTTTATGCCGTTTTCACCTGTGGATAGAGTGATTCATGAAGAACGTTTTAGTATATAATTTGTCAAGGATTTTTTCATAATCAGGGCAGGACAACGTCTGCCGGGCCCGCTAGTTACCTTATAAATCAAGTTATGTACAGAATTGCCCATGGTGTATTAAACAAAGAAGGAAGGAAGGTAGGAAGGTGACCGCCGGGCTCCTACCTATAGAGATGCAAACCGGGTACACACCGGATGCTCCTCCTCGTCCGCCTGACCTGTGCAATGAAGAGAGGGGCCCACCGGCCTACACCTCGGTTCTCCTTTGGTGGAGAGGGCCACTTAGAGGATCTACCTCGCGGGCCCTCTTCGCCATCTCCTTCTGCGAGATGACCCCCTCGCAGAAGGAGGCCATAGCTCGTCAAACCTGTTCGCTGCCGAGCATGGCCGAAACTACGCTCGGTAGCGACAAATTCCCTCCCAAATTTCACACCGCCGCAGCCAAAATTCGGCGTTGTCCCTTCCACGTAGCACACTCGGACAGTGTGTGCTGCGCGGTGTCCGCATCAGCGCCGCACTCATGGCATGCAGCGGTCGGCTCCCTGCGTGCTATATGGTGCAGGTACCACCCGAAGCAACCGTGCCTGGTGAGTACCTGCACCATTCGGAACTTCAGGGAGCCCCATTCCCATCCTATCCACTCTCGCAGGTGTGCAGGTCCTGCATCCACCTCTTTACCGCCACGTCCCGAATCTCCTGCTTTTTTATTTCAACTTCCCTGAGAGCCGGAGGCTCCCCACTACGTTTCCTCGCCGCCGTGAACTCATATACGACGGCGAGGATCCCCGCTTCTAGCTCCCAGGGCAGGGAGCCGGTGAGCAGAAAGGCTGCCACCGAGGACACCGTGCGGTATGCCCGGACCGCCTTCAGTGCCAGCGTGGGCTGCGCCTTACGAAGCGCACGCACATTATCGGCACCGCGGTTTTGTGCATCCTGCATTATGATTAGCCGATGCATATTTAGCTATATAGCATCTATAGTGATGATATATTATGTAAGCGTGTAGGCTGTAAAAAGAGGTCTAATTAGCAATGATAGAAATAGTTGAATCTCACAAATTCTGGTATATTTATCTATTTAGGGATGAACTAATTCATAAACATTAATAGGTAATGATAAGTTAAAAATGGAGTATCTTTGCATTGTAGAAATATGGATGAGGTCCTATACATACATCAAAGTCATTGGCAGAATCCTATTAATTCTTACAACGGTGGGTGGCTTAATACAGCGTGTTTTCTTGCCGTGAAGGAATGGAGCAAGCAGTATGGTGCTCATGCGCAGAACAAGAGAACTAAACGGATAATATTGTTTATAAAGACATTTTGTAAGTAAAGAAATAAAAAAGAAAGACAAAGATTTTATTCTTGGAAAACAATTACAAGCAACAAGATAAATTAACGAAATATATACATAGTTTATCCAATAATGACACCCCATTCGGCTACCAAAGGGCCAGGGGCCAAAGTAATGTACGGACGTGTAGTCAAATGTCAATGTCTTGACAAAAATATTCCAGGACTCATATATAAATAATAATAATAAAATATAAACATTAAAAAAACTTATAAGTAAAGTACATCTTTGTTTTCACCTTTTTAATGGTTTTTCCTCTGTACATAAAATACATTGTCAAGATAATAAACAAAAAGCAGTCGAAGTCGTAGGTATAAGACGGTAAACTATAAAAGAAGTAAAATAATATTAAATTTCTGTTATAAATAACGGTCTAAGACTTTGTTGGTGTTAAATTACAATGTAAAACTTAATAATAATAAGGTATAGCTTAACGCCACCTCGGGGCGTGTTTAATAAAGTGGATAGAATAAAATCTTCTCCATTAAAAAAACAATTACGTGTACAAACACTCATGGTGATCAATCAAACGAGTTTATCAATCTTCAATCTGTCAATATGAGTAAATCTGCACTTCTGTCTATACATTAACTTTTTTAATGAAGTTCTTATTAGATGGTTGATACAAAGTCTGATCACGAATGTGACGTTAATAAAATTGTCTAGTCAAATAAGCAATTATTTGTAAGTTTTAACACAAAAACGGCTTAAAACATTATTATAAAGTTGTTCCCACGGGAAGCGTACATCGTTTCTTAGTTAATGGAATAGAATTATTAAAAATACTTTACTAGAAAAAATAGGAATCCCGACTAAAATTTCTATAATGCAAACCAAGGTACGAAAAATATTGCCATAAAATAACTTTCATCGCATGCGCTGCGGAAACTATGAATGATAGAATAAAAATATGTTCTACAATATTAAAGAACATATGAATATCTATAAAAAACCTTTCGGTACCATATGTCTAACTATTGTGATTATGTCACTATAACTACATATTTGAAAGAAATCTTAACAGAAACCAGACCATGCCTAAAATACCATGTTATTCATGTCTTTATATTAAATCCTTATCCAAATAAATTATTTTTAATTTAAGACGGTTTCAGTAACTGTAGATAACTTTTTTAATTATTAAAATCGGCCATTGCATTCAAAAGATATTACGAGTTTAAAATAGTCAATCTAAACAAAATATGCCGCTCGCGTCGTTGCCGGGGTGTGGTATGTGCGTGCGGGCTATGCGGCGAAGAAGGGGTCACGGGAGAGGACCGCGCACATCGATAGCGTATGTAACCGCGCGGCTTATTCGCGCAATAGAATTTTTGCTCATAGTAATAGGTCTGCATTCAGTTACAATCCACAAATTGATTACGTTCATCAGAATAACATCCAAATTGGGGCAATCAATAAGATTTGTACTAAATGTTATGCTAAGAAATGAAGTGATGAAGCAAATGGTATGTGCTGCGCATCTGGAAAAGTACTTCTTCCTAATATTGAAGAATCACCAGAACCAATAAAAAGCCTTTTTGGCAAATAGTCACTGATAATTCTCTCATTTTTTGAAAAATGGCGTGTTTCACCAGTGTTTAGCTTAACTGTGACTTAATTTGTAAAGATACAGTAAATAATAGTTCCCGCTAAGCTGACGCACCAAAACAGATGAATTTACCGGGTAATTTTTTCTTTTATCATTTTGTTAGGTTAGCACAATCATCTACCCTCGAACAGAAGAAATTTCTTTCTGTAACATTTTCGATTCTGGGTTGGATCGTGGGTACAAGATTTTCAAGACTATAATCAGTTTTAGCCAATCCACATATGTTTAAAACGATTGTTCACCCGTGCGAAGCCGGGACGGGCCGCTAGTTACTTATATTTTATTAATGTTTTTAACAATAAATAATAATGTTTTTAAATAACAATAAATTTATTACACTTTTTATTCAGAGAATTTATAATAACACTAGCGGACCGGGCGGACGTTGTCCTGCCTTGAAAACAAAAAAATCCTAAAAGTCGACCGCAGCGCCAACTACCGGGTCCAATTGTGAATTTAAACCATTCTCGAATCTCCACGAACACACACAAAAAATTTCATCAAAATCGGTCCAGTCGTTTAGGAGGAGTTCAGTCACATACACACGTACACAAGAAATATATATATTAAGATTAATTATACGTTTGGGAAAGAAGGAATCATTTGAGACATTCCTCTGGTGTTGCCAATCACGCCCAAGTGTGGCTATTATTTTATTTCAAACAAGCTGTGCCCGCGTCCTTATTTACGTGGAACCTTATGTAATAAAACAATTGGTAATAAAAGCACTTGAATGTATTAAGTGTGGTGTTGTGTGAGGTTTTATTGTGAGCGCAGTACTTTAGCAGCGATGCATGTTCAAACAAACAGTTAGAGAGAGAGACATTTCTAAAAATAATTGAAGTGTATATTACTTAATACTAGACATCTGCAACGATTTTTTTCACAAAAATATAAAAAGTACAGTCACTTTAGATTTACATTCTTATTATATGTATAGATTATCCGGCAGTATACGTTATTTAAAAACGATACGGGATAAACATGACACGTACGAGAATTTGTAAAAAAAAATATTAGTGCATTTAAGCGATTTTATTATAATCAATTTTGAAGAAATTTTGTTATCGGTAAATATACGTCTTTTCAAAATTGACAACCTATAAAAATTATCAGTACATTTTAGAAATCATAAAATATAGTTATATTTATTAATACAACTAAGTCAAAAGTTAATCGAAAAAATTAATGCGTAAAAAGCAAAGCCGCTGGCAGATTTTAATCTCATATACTATTACTATATTATTAGCAAGGAATTAGCGACCCGCCTAGTCTTCCTATCCAATGTACTGTTAATGTGGTGTCATAAGCGTCTAATAGATTTAGATCCAATCTCGTTGCGCGTAATTTATAATTGTGATATATTTGAAGATATTCATTGAAATTATAAGCCTTTTTATTTATATCATAGGAGGCAAACGAACAGGTGGGTCACCTGATGTTAAGGGATCACCACCGTCCATAGACACTTGCAACACCAGAAGAGTCGCAAGTGCGTTGCCAGCCTGTGTTTGGAAGAAGGAGGAGTGGGGAAGTGGGGAGGGGAGTTGGGTATCCGTCGCTCTCACTGATCGAATGAAACGCAACAATGCAAGTACTGTTACTTCACGTCTATTTTCTGTAGCTGTAAAGGATAATTTTAATATAAATTAAATACCCAAAGTAATTACCGTGTTCAATTAAACATAGATATTATAGCTGTATCACAAAATAGCGTCGCAAATAATTAATTATTTTTATGTCATCGAAGACACTTGTATAGACGTTTTATTAGATCTACAATTCTGTAATGCATTATTTTGATATATTTTATATGGTTTAATGTTTAATCGTTACCAATGTTAGCGCTTGAGAACTCCTTCTTATGACTTCATTAGAATATATTGATTTTTCTTTACTGTATATAGATATTATAATATACGTGTATTTTATAAGTAAACCTTCCAAGAAATTCGCAACAATAGCGAAAATTGTATCAAAACCTGTTATGTGGTTTAGAAGAACTAAGGGAACACAAAACAGACGCGATAATAACTTGTTCTATAATATTTTTAGATATAGATAGATTATAGACCAACAATCATTTTTGTTAAAATACACTTTAGTTAGCTTCTTTAAAATTGTTCAAACGCTGACGTGATGTGTATATTGAACTCTTAAACTGTCGAAGCTTCTCTGAGATCGATAGGTAATGGAGTGGAGTCGTGCTTCAAATAGCGATGCGTAAGTGAAGGGTAAGGTTGACTTTTTAATATTGCTAATGGACACAAAGGCCGTACCATTTGTTTTACATTGAACACCTTAATGAATATTTATCACCGTTGTTATAAAATTAATTCACCCGTAATTTCGTAAAGTCTCTAGAATTGTTCTGTTAATGGGTTGTGAGATAATGAATAAGGAAACTTAGCTAGGTAACCAAGAATATTAATGTAAATTTTCTCGGTATTATTTGTACGAAAATTTATCATTATATAGTATAAAACAAAGTCCCCTACCGCGTCTGTCTGTCTGTTCACGATAAACTCAAAAACTACCGAACGGATTGTCATGCGGTTTTTACCGGTGGATAGAATGATTGATGAGGAACGTTTTAGTCTATTTGTCAAGGATTTTTTCATAATCAGGGCGGCACAACGTCTGCCGGGCCCGCTAGTATTAATATAAGTAATTTATAGTTATCATGTGAATAAGTAAAGTTATTGGTTTTAATTTGAACAAAACTTCACACCATGTTGTTCAAGTACTTTTATTATTTCGAACTTTGGAATGACGGAATAGGTTATTCCTTTTAATTTACGTATATCATAATTTGTACACTAAATGGTTAAATTTATAATCAATGACATATCCGTACTAATATTATAAAGCTCAAGAGATTGCTTTAAGAATGAGTAATAGAGAAAAAGAGAGAGAGAGAGACGGATAGAGAGAGTAGAGTAGAGAGTTTTACAGTGTTTTGGTTCTTTGGACGTACAAATCTCTGAAACAACTTATCAGATTTAAAATACAAATTAAATTCATTTTATAGCATTTCTCTTAAGAAAGGATATGTTATCTGATAATGTACACCTTTAGAAACGAGGTAAATAATCATACAAAATGTGGGTCCGGAAGTGCGATATGAAAGAACGAAGTAATAGCGCGAGCGTGTATCAGGAGCCGAGGCTCGGAAGAACCAAACGCGAACGATATTACAAACTACAGTTAGTCTATGAGACATGTAGATTAAATAGAAATTGAATAAGCTTTTAAATCTTTGGAAAGTTTTTTGGTGCTCAAAAAATCAAATTTGGTTATTATAAATCAAACAATATATAGTTTCGAAATATGAAAAGAAGTCGAATTAAAATCGAATGAGTGGGATTTGATCGAGAGAGATGCATTGTTAAGGGTGCAGTTCGCGTGTGCACTACACAAGGTCACATACGTGTATCTGAGTGCTCACCTGTCCAAATGAATAAGGTCACGTAATCCGCACCTGTAATAATATAGGTACACAATGCCAAGGCTTTTAGCGGAAATGAACAAACATTCACTTTAATTATTAGGATAAGTGAAACGTGTTCCTAAATAGCAGTGGCAATTATTTAAATGTTCTTTCTACAACTTTTATAAAAAAAAACTTCAATTGTAGATTTGAAATTTATCATATTATTTTATTTCAGAATTTTGATTCGTTATCTGTATTATATTTCTATAAAAATGTTAAATATATAAATTTTTTGCAAAATACTATGGAGTATTTAATTTATGCCATCTGATAAATCTTTAGCGAAGTATTTTATAACCAATACTAGATTCTGTCCGTGACTGTGTTCGCGTGGAATAGTTACTTTGGGCTAACGCTAACTTACTTTAACTAGCGACTGTGTTTGCGTACTTCGTTTGCGAAGAAGGTGAAAACATTTTTAAATAATACATACGTTAACCCTGATTTTGAAACATTCTTTATTGTTGCTCCGCTCTTATTGGTCTTAGCATGGTGGTATATAGCCTTCCTTGATAAATGAGTTATATAACACCGAAATATTTTTTTTATTGGACCAGTAGTTCCTGAGATTTGCGCGTTCAGGTAAACAAACTCTTCAGCTTTATAATATTATAAAGAATGGATTATTAATATTGAACAGATATAATTGTAGTATATTATTGTGAGCTTACCCAATAATTGTATCATTTCTGGCTGCTGTGTCCAAATTATATTATATCAAAAAAATATTCATCGTCCGTTTATTGTAATAAGATGTTACATAAACTAAGATTTTTCATTTGTAATGATTTTCATTCATGCGGTGGTGTTAAGTTACCAAATCGTAATGAATGTTATATGTACCTCACCTCTTTCATGAATAATTCATTACTTGCTGGTGGCTTTGTGAATAATGATTCATTTAGCGAGACCAACACTAGTTCAAGGCAATCACATTCACGCAATTAGAGCATTTTTTTTTTCTATTATTTCATTTTCAGGGAATGATATAACAGCGGTGGCCTATTTTGACGATGTGACATTGAATAAAATGCGAGTTTTGATGAAATGAGACTCTAATGTTTTTTTAGCCGTTATAAACTTACTGGTACTAATCTGGCTATTTATGTTCGTTAGAAAATTCACCTAAATAAGGATGCGACCGATATATCGATGTTTTTTAAATATCCATTTCTGGTTTATAATATTATTAAATCCTCCCTCTTCTTCTTCTTTCCACTCAAATTCTCATTTTCTCGTTTTCCCGTGATATATGATTCTGAGGGGTTTTGGTATTTGTCAAGGATTTTTTTTATAATCAGGGTGGGACAACGTCTGCCGGGCCCGCTAGTTAGATATATTTTTAATTACAAACGCCATATGAAAGCCAATGTTTGACACTTATAATAGCGCCAGTTAACATATTTAGAGGAATTAAACTCATGACTGGCACACCACAGCCAATTGTAACACCAAACCACAACCAACAAACAACAAACCACAGCCAACGCACAAGTTGTAAATTGTAAATCGTTCTTGTAATTGTAAATCTTTGTAATTTAATTATATTTGAAAACTAGATGTGATGGTCTGCTATATTACGTATAAGTTAAATTTTAGTATTGATTTATAATAAAAAAAAATTCCAAAAAAAATAAACCGCCTTCGATGTGAAACACAAATAAGGCACTAGAAAAGCGAAAAATAACTGAATTATTAAATTAACCAAATTAAATAAAAAATATTGATATTCGCGCTACCTAATAATATATTTGAAGTCGATGCCAACTTACAGTTCAAATTTGTTACAGGTAATAAAATATGTATAGGTCTAATACAGAGTATCAATAACATCATGGGAAAATCACGAGAGTCGGACAAAAATCTTTGTATGTAAGACTGATATGAATTTAGGTCATGTCCGCATAACGAGCTCTCGGTAAATATATTACAATTAGGTAGTTTCGCGAATATCAATAGGTTTTTTAGGTTTAATTTGGTTAATTTAATAATTCAGACATTTCTTCCCTTCATTTTTCGCTTTTGTAGTGCCTTATTTTGGTGCGTGTGGTCCCCCCACATCGAAGGCACCGGTTTAGTTTTTTTTGGAATTTTTTTTTATTTCGTTCAATTACCGTTTGCCCCCTGTCCATAAATATATAAATATAATTCTGGTTTGTAAATCTGGCGATTCTCAATTATCACGAAATATTTCCACATAATAAACGAAGTCGCTGGGCTGATAAATCAAATAAACGAAATTTCATCCCCTTAGGGATTGAATATTTTCTTCAAATTTATATGGGACCACCTCTGAATATAACCAATTCAAATAAAAAAAGAATCATTAAAATCGGTTCATAATTGACGGAGATATCAATTAACATACATAAAAAAAAATACATCCTCCTTTTTCGAAGTCGGTTAAAAATCATTCTATGCAAAGACCTATTCGATTTCTATATATCTTGCTCTAATGTCCGCTTAACTAGCTACAACTCTCACGTTGTAAATTTATTACCAAGACTATAAGTGTGTTTCGGACACTAAACTTGAGAAGCAGTTTTCTACAAGGTTTAGCGAGTTTTAGTCAATTGTTCAAATGTATAAAGTACATAGAAGCAGAAAACATTTGCTTACTCACTTACACGTGGACATTTTACGTTGTAGGTGGTAGAGCCACACTGAAGCTATTATTGGTCTCAGCATGAATGGGTCGGCTCGCCCGCGGTAGTACCACCCGACCCACAGAAACACCGACGTGAAGTAACAGTGCTTGTATTGTTGCGTTTCGTTCACTTACCGTCATGTGACCCGCCTGTTCGTTTGCACCCTATAATAAAAAAAAGATTCTTCTATTTAATATCTCTTGCTTTTCTCATGTGAGCGTAAATTAAGTCAATCATCGACGAACTACTTTCCTGACATTTGAATAAACTATGTAACGCTTGGGCTGTATTTTGTAATCGATAACTTTGTAAAATCAGAACGGGACATTTCTCGATCGCGTTAGGCTACGTGAGGTTAAGTCGTCAATCTCACAAAGGAGAAACTGCTTACTTGCTTTTGCTTAAAATACGTACTAGATTATAGACAAACGTGCATTTATATATATGTTTTTTTTTACTAATTTCTTGAACATCGAATTACTATCGATGTATTGATTTAATACGGCGATGTTCTAATGATAATACATTTTAATCGTTAACCATCTATTGGTATATATATGCTATTCCATACTACGCTTAGTGTATCGCTTAGAAAAAATCATGGAGTAGACTGGGTAAAGAATATTTATAAGTATATATACCTTAAATATTTATCGATTGTTGTTACATTCAATAAGAGAAGAGGAAACAAATGTTTCCCCGGTTCATAGCATAAGTTGAGTGAATTTTCATAAGGTAAAGAACGAGCAAAGTTAGGCCTCTTCCCGAGTTCCAGTGGCAGAGACAAAGCGTTCTGTGGCATTGAATAATGCATGAAACATACCCCGACTCCGAAGTGAATAATTTTAATGTACTTAGCGACAGATGTTGTGCGGGTCTGACAATTTTCACTTATTTTCAAAGCGGCTTTGGCCTGTGTCTTTATTTTTCTATTTTAGAGCAATTCAAGTTCTAGGTGAGTTATTTGAATAAACGAGGTTTATTTGAAGCCGTTAGAATTTTAAATTAAAAGGTTTCTCATTTATGCATGCAAATAAAATTGAAGTGTCTGTTTGTTATCTCAATATTAAAGCTATTTAATTAATGGATATGAAAGTATTTATAATAAAAAAACAATTTTCTAAATTTTTCTCTGTGTGTCTGTCTGCCTGTTTGTTCCGTGTAACTTCCGAAAACGTTGGACTAATTTAACGGGCTTTTCACTGACAGATAGCTGACGTTATTAGAAGTAAGTATGGCTACTTTCCTTTTAGAAAATAAAATAAGGTTGCATCCAAATATAATCCTTTATAAAGATACTAACACAGACGAGGTCGTGGGTTGGAGTTTTTGGCGGGATCTTGGAATGTCATGTAGTGGTTTTTATATTTTATCCATAATCTTGTGTTATTTGGCTCTATATTGTGTAATGTTGGTGGTGCTTTACGTAATATAGTTTGGTTATTGTGCAAAAGTGAAGTGGATCGGAAATAATACCACGGACCATGAATTCTGAGATGCCACAAAAATTCCATGGAAAGTTCCAACAAGATGGCCACCATCTTGTTAGTTCATTGAAATTATACCAAGAAACTTGTAATATGGTTACTCACTTGACAATGGCAGTAATAGTCTACTAGAAGACTGGTTGCCCAAAATAGAATGGAAGAAGAACTTGTAATACTATTAACTACTCGACAATGGCAGTAATAATCTAAAAGATTGGTTGCCAAAAATAAAGTTAAAAAAAAATACGTGGAGGATATGATAAATTTCATGGGCTAAACTAATTGTAGAAACCACTTGCAAGCTATTCTTTTAGTAATCGGATTAGAAACGTATATGATAGTAAGGAATACAAAGAAACATTATCTGTATATACAGACAAGCTGATACTCGCAAATTTGTCTGCGTCGTTTATTGTGTTAATTGTTTTGTTATATCTCAAAGGGATTACGCAGCGTTTTCGATGAAGCTCCCAGGCGGCTTGACTTCTTCCGACACTTCCAACAATTATCGTTATATTTCAAACAATATACACGAAATCTTGATAAATTATACACTTGAACCTTCCTCGTGAATCACTCTATCTATTAATCAAAACCGCATAGAAACCTGTTCAGTAGTTTTTGAGTTTATCGCGAACAGACAGACGCGGCGGAGAACTTCGTTTTATAATATGTAGAGAAATTGACATTTTTTCAAATTGTTAGTCTATACATAAAAGTGTTTCACTTCCATATAAAAAACAAAAATATTGTGTTCCTAGTAATACTCGTAAATATTTTGGCTCCATATGCTATCTTGTTAGAATCATCGAGAACAAAATTATAAATCCATATAAACTAAATCAGAGTGGTTTTTGTAGTGGAAGTTTGTAGGTGGTAGCGCCACGCTGAAGCTATTACTGGTTCCCGTATGAATGGCTCGGCCCGCACGGGATAGTACCACCCTCTCAAAGAAAAACGCCGTGAAGGAATAGTGCTTGCATTGTTGAGTTTCGTTCGGTCAGTGTTTCATGAGATCACCTCTCACACACGTGCACATATATACACATGGTGGAAGGGTTTTTTTTCCCTTATCGAACTGAATCGAATAGTTTAGTTCGTTTCATTTCCGATTTACACGTACGCGTTTGTGAATTATGCAATTTCGATTTTATGGTTCACAAACGAATTAATGTATGAATAGCGTAGAATAGTTAGCTAGGTCAGATCCGGTTTTTCTCAGGTAACAGCCCAAGCCGAGGTGTGCCGAGCACCCTTGTGCGTGTTACCTAAAAATAAAATCGGCTGAGTGCCTTAAGCGCTCGCCTTAGTAGTCCGGTGAAGCTGTAAAGACCTTACCAGGTCAATAGCATAGTCAGTTCGAGAAAAAAAAAAAGTTCGGTCAGTGAGAGCGCTGGAGGCCCACCTCCTCTACCTTTTCCCTCCCACTCACTCCTTCCCCTCCCCCTACAAACGCAGGGTGGCAACGCACTTGTGACTCCCATAGTGTTGCAAGTGTCTATGGACGGTGGTGATCACTTAATATCAGGTGACCAACCTGTTCGTTTGCCTCCTATGATATAAAAAAAAAAACAAATCAAAAAATTTACCTTTTGCATTAGTTTTCTGCATTCATAAACACGTTCTCAGGCCCCAAATCCAATAAAATATTTTTTATTGGTGATTATTATAAGCATGAAAGTTTTAATATTTATCTTCCCATAACGCTAAGAACGCTGGACGAGTTTCTAATGAAATTCAACGTGGAAGTCGATTATATCTTAGAATAGGATACACGAAACTTTTAATCAATTATTACTAAAGTCTAATTTACGCCTTAATTACGAAGAGTTCAGGTAACAGATGGTATTACGTAATTTAACAAATATTTGAAAGTAAATATTCCTTTGAATGTCTATAAGTTGTGAAAAATCGTTTTGCTTAGAAATCAGATAACGTCTGAAATGTATTTGAAATAAAATCGATTTTTATTCTATTTTATCTTTAATTTTACGAAATGAAAACTTCTTTCAGCGCGTTGAGCGGTATTTCTGGCAGGAGATAAAGTTATGATTTTGCGTCATGACATGCTAGTGAAGCGTGACCGAGTTATAGCGGTTTGTGTACGTCTAATATTGATGTTTTGTATTGAGATTGTGTCACCTATCATATGTTTGATTAATTAACAAACCATATCATTATTACTATAGTATAAAACAAAGTCCCCTACCGCATCTGTCTGTCTGTCTGTTCGCGATAAACTCAAAAACTGCTGAACGGATTTTCATGCGATTTTCACCAGTAGATAAAGTAATTCATGACGAAAGTTTTAGTATATAATTTGTCAAGGATTTTTTTATAGTCAGGGCGGGACAACGTCTGCCGGGCTCGCTAGTAAAAATATATATAATTATTGTTCGCAGTGCCAACAGATGTGAAACACAGACTAATGTTAATAATTTAAAAATACAAATTATGACATTTAAATAATTGATACTATAATTAATTTCAAAATTCAAAAGATATCAGTTATTACATTCTTTGTGACTAAGTCGCCTTTTCTTAAAAATGTTAGGTACACCTTATTATTTCCAAATCAAGTTAAAAAAAAATCATATTTTGCCAAACTTTCCATTCTACACAAATAAAACTAAAAAAATGCATCAGCAAAAGTCAAAACCAATTTCGAGAATCGTATCGAATCGTCCAGAATAAAGCCAGCGATCAATTCCGAATATACGACGCTTCTCTGGAACACTACATGAATGAAATATACTGGGGTGCATTTAAAATTGGATGTGCTTGTATTTACCTCACGAACGAAGAAAACGATATATCTGAACCTGTGAGGATATAAAACAGTTTTATTTTTTTGTTCTATTACATAAAAATGAGAAGGTTTGATATAAAACTATTTTACGATAGACAACTATCTCAATATAAAAATGTACCATAAAAAAAATCACGTCTCATATCTATTCGAGTCTAATCTAATATAACATGTACATCGTACATGTTTTATAACTTTCTATTGAAAGAAGCTATTGCGATTTTTTAAACATAAAAAAAATCGAGGCAGTCATAAAGACCGCTGACAGAAGTGAAAATTCAAAACAATAGAATAACCGTGTTCTTCTTTCAATTTTTAAATCGATTATAGTCTGAGTTTATTTAAATTTCATAATTTGTAAATTGAAATTATTTTCATTAGTCTAATTTACACATCTATTGGCAGTTTATTAATTAATCAATCGTATGATGGGTTGGACAAGCTTTATACAAAATATCAATATTACATAGGCGGTAGAGCCACGCCGAAGCTATTACTGGTTTCAGCATGAATAAGTCGGCTCGCCCAGGGTACTACCACCCTCTCACAAAAACACTGACGTGAAGTAATAGTGCTTCCATTGTTGCGTTTCGTTCGGTCAGTGAAAGAACTGGAGGCACCCCTCCCATTCCCTTCCACCTTCTCTCCCCCTGTCTCCCTCGCCCCTCCCCTAAACACAGGCTGGCAACGCATTTGCGATTCCCCTGGTGTTGCTAGTGTCTATGGACGGCGGTGATCAATTAACATCAGGAAATATGTACACAGGTCGCTATACTACGCGTCTCTTGTCTGATGTAAGTGCAATATATCACGAGCATATTGGTAACGCAAGCCCATAAGTTATTCTACTACCAAAAATCATTCAACGCGGCTAAAGACGTTTTCACCTCAAAAATGGTAACAGAAAGTTATATTATCACCGAGTGATTTTGGCCAAATTTTATAGTTATAACATTTTATATTGAAACTAGCTAATAATCACGACTCCATCTGTGTCGTTTATTCTCTTAACAATATACCTTACATTATTTTTTGCCGCCTTTTCTTTTTCTTTTTTCCCTTTTCTCCCCCTTTTCCTTTCCTCCCCCCCTTTTCTTTTCCCTCTCTTTCTTTTTTTAATTATTTCTATTCTTCCCTTTTTTTTTTCCTCTTTATTTATACAGAAGAAAGATATAAGCATCATACCGCTTGCCCCACCGCTTCACGACGAGAAAACAAGGACTGTGCCTACAAAAATCGTAAATGAGTAAAGCTATGGCAATAGTATAAACTACAAAGGATTGATCGACATGTGTGTCATTACGTTTCAAAATGATCTAAACCCAATTTGAATTTTTCATATAAGTTTTTATACACCGAGAATGAACTGCAAATTTTACCGTCTATAAGGTTTTTACTTTTTTTTATGATATTCATATTTTACACGTACAAAATTTAAAGATCTTGAAAAATAACGCAAAATATTAGGAACCGCTAAAATTTGAAATGTAACGAATCATATATCCGGTAGTCTTTGAGTGATAAACGCAGAAGTGCAAACCTTTATCGTTCTTTTATTGAAACAAATTAACACGTACAAAATTTACTTTATATCTTATTCATGATATATTCACAATTCTTGTACGAATAGAATCTATTTTACTGTTACCAATTCAATTGAGTCATGCGATTAATCTCCCACGGAAAACCCCCGAGCCTTTTGTGCGGTAAAATAGCCTTAGCGTTAACTCTCAATTCTTGACTTAAGGAACATACAACAATCCCCAGTTTAATATCCGGCCCCAAAAATGAATCTTAACTTGAAGTCGTTTCTAAGAATACGCGAATTAACATGTGAATGATACAAATTACTACTTGTATTAGGAAAATTATATTTGTAACTAGCTGTGCTCGCGATTTCGTCCGCATGGAACCATATGTAAAAAACAGGGATTAATAAAATCATTTGAATGTATTAAGTCCATTTATCATAGTTCGAGCAATATATAATATGGGACTTCGCGAATCATTAGAAACGAAGTTCCAGGAATTCGGTATCTTAACTCTGCCCTCCCAATACATTCTTGATAAATTAATCTATGTCCGTAATAATTTAAAAAACTGAATTTAGTAAAAGACCGGCATAATCTAAATACTAGAAACTGTAATAAACTGGTCGTCCCATGTTTCAGACTTAGCAAAACCAGTAATAGTTTTTTAGTTAATAGTGTTAGGTTTTACAATACAAGTCCCAAAGAATGTTACCGATTTGCTGGACTGTAAATTTAAGCGCCACGTCAAACGAGTTTTAGTGTTAAAAGGATATTATAGGGTGGATCAGTATGTGAACGATAATGATGTCTGGAATTGACTCCTCTCTGTGCATCCACTAAAAGCTATTGTATGATGTATTTGAAATATATGTTAAAAAAATGTACCCGATCAAGTTTCTTGCCTGTTCTTTTGGATGACTGGGTTGTTTTCCGAACCGGTGGTAGTCTTTGACGTTCATAAGTGCCTTATTAGGGCCTAAACTGAATAAAGTATTTTTGATTTCATTTGATTTACTTATCTACTTTTCTATCGTACTTAAGTCGCATCGTCATTAAATTTACAATAACTTGATAGAGTGAACCGATTTTAATGAAACAAAGACTAACTGTTACTCAAAGATATGCCTTATGATTTTTTTTGGTGAGGTTTTATCGTGAGCACAGTACTTTAGCAGTGATGCGTGTTCAAAGAACCCGACAGCCAGACACATAGACATTTCCAAAGATTTCTAAAAGATTGAAATGTATTTTATTAATTATTCTTATATAAGTGCAATAATTTTTATCAACAAAATTTGAAAAGTATAGACACGTTACATTTATACTCTTATTATATGTATAGATATTGCGGATTCATTTAATATTTGATTGAATGTTATGATCACGGCACTACTTTTATAAATGAGTGTACATACATTTATACATTTTTTGATGATTGTAACATTATTAAAGCTGAGAAACAGGGTGTGTTGTAAAGACATAGTAGAAGTGAAACTTTTGTATTACAGTAATAGAAAACAAAGCCAACGTCACGCGGTGTTCCCAAGTGGTCACCCATCCAAGTACTGACCGCGCTCGACGTTGCTTAACTTCGATGATCGGAAAAGAAGCGGTATTTCCAACACTTTACTAAACTAAACAAATAGGTTACCGATCAGAATTACAAAGCCTTTCCATAAGTAGTTTAACTTCAGAAACAAACAGTTAAAATTTATTAATTGCCGGTGTTGAATAATTTGGTCTACAGTGTACTGGACTAGATAAAGTGTCATTTATTATTGAATAGCGAACAAGCGAATGCACTTCAATTTAATTTTGTTTCAATAAGAGATTTATTGTAGCTACTATTTTGTTTGTTGGTCTGTATAATACAGATGAAATATACGATTTTAATATACTTTATACGCCTTATTATTGTAGTTTTCTATTCGTTCAATTTATATGTTACCGTTCAACTGCAGGGATCAGTTAGTATCTATATAAAGTGCCGATTTTTTTTCATTTTTAAATTAAATGGTGGTATATTATTACTGTTACGGACAGATGAGCTAGAAATAGATGTTGTAAATAAATGTTTCTCTATTTACTACGAACAGATGAGTTCTCATGTCTATATTTATATTTCTCTATACTTGTGCTCATTATGCGTAATGGGATGTCATATTATACTAAGAAACACGATATATGTGCAGGTTTAATGTGTCTGGTATAGACAGACAAACTATGTCTATGTGTATAAATTTGTTTACATAATACGTACAGATAAACTGTCGTATTTCTTATTTACTTGGTTTCTGTGTTCAATATGTCTTATGTGATATTTAGAAATATCCTTTATGTAACAATTCAAATATAACCGCCAATACGATTATTATTATTATTTGTCTAATGTTATACGGAACCATCACTAAAAATATAATGTGAATTTATGTGAATTATGTAAATGTATGGATGAACATGCGGCAGTAAGGCACGTATAATGTACTACTTGTAAGGCTATAATTGTAATGTTAAACCGCGAAAAATATGTATTGTCACTGGCTCGTTACATACGATTATATACATTGTGAAAGTTAAAATATACAGTCCACTGAAGTTACTGAAATCAACCAATGTTTCATTGCTTCTGAAACCTCACCAGCTGACCCCAACAATTACTTATATAGTCCAGTAATAATGTGTTAGGACAGGTTAGAACAAGAACCTAGAAAAATTAGAACTTTTTTCCTCATGTCAATGGTGTATAGCATTCGAAAGGTGGTAGAGCCACGCCGTAGCTATTACTAGTTTCAGCATAAATGGGTCGGCTCGCCCGGGGTAGTACCACCCTCGCACAGAACACCGACGTGAAGTAACAGTGCTTGCATTTTTGCGTTTCGTTCGGTCAGTGAGAGAGCCGGAGGCCCACCTCCCTTCCCCCTTTCCCTTCCCCCTTTCCCTTCCCCTTTCTGCTTTCCCTTCCCCTTTCTCATTTCTCCCCTTTCTCCTTTCCCTTCCCCTTTCTCCTTTCCCCACCCCTCCCCCATACACACGCTGGCAACGCACTTGCGACTCCCCTGGTGTTGCTAGCTGTTAGCTGTAACGTACATTGATATCTATCAGTCTTTAGTAAGTGAATATTATAGTTACCCTTTGTGGGAACAAGATTTGTATACAGTTTTGAAATGTGTATAGTATAGTGTGAAGTACTAATAAAAGCTAATGAATTTTTACCAACTTCAAGATATATTTTCCTACTAGCATCCTTGTTTATGAGCGATTTTGTGAGAAACAACATAATCATAACATAACATGGGGACGTGGTAGGAGAGTTTTAATATATATAATACTAGCGGGCCCGGCGGACGATGTCCTGCCTTGACAATAAAAAAAATCCTAAAAGTCAACCGCAGCGCCACTTACCGTTTAGGAGGAGTTCAGTGATATACACAAGTACAGAAGAAATTTATATATAAAGATTAACCTGATGTTCATAAGGAACAAATTTAATAAACATAGTAATTGTGTTGAGTATTGATCTTTATGAAAATTTATTTATTGTATCATTTTGTTTCGATCATATAATTTACAATGTACTATATATTATTTTATTATGTAAACCTATGTCTTATTATAACTGTTAGATGCAGGCATCACTCGTTTTATTCTATTTAATAAATAATTAAATATAATATTATCGGAAGCGAAATTAAAGTAATTATTATTAAAAGCTATGTAACCCGGCTTCACACAGGATTTAGATTCAGTTTTATCATCACAAAAAAATATCACTTGAATTTTCTCATAAGACATATTTTTTCCATTTGTAATATTCGTAGAACCTTTCAATGCTAAACAAAACATTTCTCAGGATAAAAAGTTGGTCTCAGAAGATTTTATAATTCCAACGACACAGAAAGGCACTTTAAATTTTTCAACGTTCCATTTTAAATGTTATCATATTATAAATAATCTCGTATATTTTTTGGTCAGTTATTTCGATTTGTTTCATATATTGTTCATTGAACGTTGATAGAAATATTTTGCGGTATGTAAATTGTAGGCAACCTTAGGATTACCTACCTTATTTTTATATTACAAATTATCTTTTCTTCTGGATGAAAGATACCTAGCTACACTATTTTTTTTTCTATAAACCTGGCAACGTGTATAAATTAATATAACTACTCATAGCTTAGACCTGAAAATGTAACAAACAAACTTACATTTGCTTTTGTAAAATTAGTAGGCCTATCAGTTTACGTATTAGGCTGTGACAGCTGGTTTATTTAGCTATTAGCCTCTGCCCGCGGTTTCGTCCGCTTGGAATAGTAACTTTGGGCTGACGCTAACACGCAGCGGAAGCTCTCAAGAGGAAAAACCCCGATTTTGAAACATTCTTCATTGGTGCTCCGCTCCTATTGGTCTTAACGTGATGATATGTAGCGTATAACCTTTATCGATTAATGAGCTATATAACATTGAAAGAGTTTTTTTTAATCGGACCAGAAGTTCCTGAGATTACCCCCTGCAACGTCACAAACTCACAAACTTTACCTCTTTATAATATTAGTATAGATCACTGTCTCATTGAAAGAATGACTATCTCATAGAAAAAAAAGTGTTTGAAAGCAACATATCTACAAAACTCAAAACAAAATTACTAAACTCCTGCCTTCTACCATGCCTCACATACGCCTGTGAGACGAGGGATAGAGCGGTATGATAAACATAAAAAAAAATTCGGCACAAAAAATAAGAGAAAAGTCGAAAGCAATAAATAGATGGCCTAGAAAAGGTTCTTCCACTGAAATGGAAGTGGGCCGGATATGTTGCGCGTATCCAAGACCAAAAATGGATAAAAAAGGCGACATTCTGGATTCCCATCCATAGGGGTAATAAAAAGAGAGTGAGACCTAATGCTCGATGTGATGGCGACATCATAAAAACAACTGGTTTAAATTGGTTTTTGACAGCCCAGGCTAGAGAGAAATGGCTTTCTTTGGAGGAGGCCTTCACCTGCAGAGGAGTTCTTGCAGATGCGAACTAACAAATACTTTTCTTTTAACAAAATAGTGTATTTCTCTTAGTATATATAATTTGTAAATATTTTTTTAGATTTTGTTTTATGTTGTTATTTTGTTAAAAACTTGTTAAAAGTGCAAGAAATAAAAGGCTATTTTTATCTATTTATTTATCTCACTGATGTCTTTCTGTTGTTGTGCAAAATTACCTCTGTAAGGTTATGTTCTGCGACTTATAGATTCCGTATATGATCTGAATTTTGTAATCTGATGCTTATAGATCTGATAAATGAACAGGCTGCGTTTATCCCTTACACGTTATAAATATATATCTCTTGAATATTCAATATTTACTATTCAATTCTATTACAGTTTTAATTTAGACATTTAAATAGTTAGTCCGCGTAAACAACGTTATTGTTGATATGTTTTTTCATACAGCTTTAAACAATCAAATATTCTATTTAGAAATATCTACTGTAGATCATTTTTGTACACAGTATGTATTACTTAAACAATGGGACCAAATTAGGTACCGTAAAGGACAAAAGGACGTACCGGAAACGAAGAAAATATTATGATGAAGGTAATTATTTTATTTTTTTAATCGCGGTTCATATTTTGAGTTTACATAAAAGATAATAATTATTAAAAAAAATATAGCACTGTGAATTTTGAAGTTAACTCCTTATGATTTGATTTTCTATATAGCCCGCGGTAGATAAAGTTGATTAGTGAAAGAGAGTGAAATGAAAAGTGAAGCTGTATGTCTGTAAATAAAAGAAAACTTAATTTTGGAAACTTATTCGCCAGCCTCTGTGTACATGTGAATAGCACGTTCGGCTATTAACAGATTGGTCGATCAGTGATATTATAACTGAAAAGCTGTAGATACGTTACCTACATTATATTTTGACAAAACAAATGGCACGATAATGCACACATACGTAAAGTAATATTGTAACGCCACACTGTCTTAGATAAAATGTGGAAATAAGATGGCATGTTCTCAATGTCGGTGGTGTAAAAGAAATAGTTTTATGTTGCTCAAATACGGGCGGATTGACAAGGCAGCCGTCAAAAATAAGTTAGTTAGCCAAGTTTTAACAAGGCGCTGTCGAAGCGCTTATTATGAATCTACAGATTTTTAGTTATAACTAGTGGTCGCTTAGTGGTCGAAATTTAACCATAATTCAGTTTATATAGGTGGTAGAGCCACGCTGAAGGTATTACTGGTTTCAACATGAATGGGTTGGCTCGTCCGGGGTAGTACTACCCTCTCACAGAAAACCGAGGTGAAGTAACAGTGCTTGTGTTGTTGCGTTTCGTTCGGTCAGTGAGAGTGCCGGAGGCTCACCTCCCCTCCCCTCAAATGCAGGCTGGTAATGCCTTTTTCTTTTACTTGCATGCTCGGTTCAGGCGGAAGGTGACAATGAGTCACGATTTTTCGTGCGTGCAGCCGGCGTTCATCGAGTTAAAAGACGTTATCACGTCAAAAATACTATTCTCGATGGGTAGGGTCAATCTAAATTAACGCGAGCAAATTCGCGTGCAAAAGCCAGTATTTTAATAAGAGAAAAATCTACTCCTTGTTTATGTACATAAGTAAACACAATATATTATGTAAATGCGTAACAGAAAATTAATTTAATAAATAATAACGCGCCACCTGTGTTTCAGAATATTTTAAGGTTAACTCTGAGTATTTTCTCAGACTACTTTGGTATCAACCTTGCACATCTTCCTTTCTGGTATTTATCTGCACAGTGATAGTTAAATATGGTTAAAGTATTCAATTTCTTAATATTGGCACTATATTTTCACTAAATTAGAACTTAATATTGTAAAAAAATCAGTTACGGTTATTTTTCATTGCTACTTTTTTGAATATATCACAACTTTATTTTATAATTTACTAAGCTTAACCTGCGGCTTCGCTCGTTTTAATGTAGATTTGATCTATTCTTCGGCAATATACTTCTTCTGAATAAAAAAAAAAACTCTATGTCCTTTTCTGTATCCATGCCAACTTGTCTAACATTTTATGTTAATCGGTTGAGTTGTTGAAGCGTTAGAACATAACAAACAAACAAACTCACTATCGCATTTATATTAGTAAGGATAGAATTTAGTGTTCATCACTTAAATGATGAATCAGGCTAAAATGGAAATACAATTAATGTAGAGGGGTACTCTTTCACTAATGCAATCGATGACACAATCGCAACGAGTTGCATGATTATAGGTCTTCAACTTAAGAGTTATAACTAGTTTTGAATCGATGATGTATTAGTTGATAGTGTGTTCGGACACCCTTACATTTTTACCTTCAAGAGACGAGCGTACTCTTCTGTGAAAGGCTGGCAACGCATTTGCGACTCCCCTGGCGTTGGTAGTTTCTATGGGCGGCGGTGATCACTACCATCAGGTGACCCGCCTGTTCGTTTGCCTCGATAATATAAAAAAAAAATAAAAAAAAATAAACGGCCTTCGATGTGAAAGATAAATAGGGCACTAAAAAGCGAAAAATAGCTGAATTATTAAATTAACCAAATTAAATAAAAAATATTGATTATTCGCGCTACCTAATAATATATATATATATATATATATATGTATATGTATAGTATAAATATTTTATTACCTGCAGCAAATTTGAACTGTAGGTTGGCATCGACTTCAAATATATTATTAGGTAGCACGAATATCAATTTGAAAATTAATTTGGTTAATTTAATAATTCAGCTATTTTTCGATTTTTAGTGCCTTATTTGTCTTTCATATCGAAGGCGGTTTAATTTTGTTGGAAAAAAAATTTATTTCTTCATTTTTAGTGTCCGTAAATATATCTGGTTTCTAATGGGTATAATAAATCGGTTCCAATTTCACGAGAATACGTAGATACGAAGTGGGTGAAAATCAAGTAAACAATATTTGACCCCCCTTAGGGGTTGAATATTTTCTTCAAATTTATATGGGACCACGTCTGAATATAACCAATTCAAATAAAAAAAGAATCATTAAAATCGGTTCATAATTGACAGAGATATCGATTAACATACATAAAAATTAAAAAAAAAAAAACGTGCAACCGAACGTAGTAACCTCCTCTTTTTTCGAAGTCGGTTAAAAAATACGTACAACCGAACGTAGTAACCTCCTTCTTTTTCGAAGTCGGTTAAAAATACAACCGATTGAGGTAGGTTCGAATCTTAGCAACTCAGTCGGAGCTTTCGGTGAAGGAAAATATCGCGATGAAGCCATGGCATGATGGCAGAGCTATTTCTAAGTCCGTTTGGCTAGCAACTACTTTTAAGTTGAAAATCTGTCGCCAAGCATCTGTTGGTGTGTTCCGGCAGTTGCATTTGAGAGACAGCCCCCTCTAGGTTTAGCGTGTTAACCATTTTAGACCTTATTGTTATTTAACATCAGGTGAGATTGTGGTCAAATGCCAAAAAACTATACAGTATATAAAAAAAGCTAATAAAGTTCTCGAGAAATAGAATTTGTTGCAGAGTAGTTAGTCTACACTGAATTGTTTTTAAATTTTTTACGCCTAGTGATGCGAACGCTCACGTCTAGTTTACATCTTTACATATAACTAGCGGGCCGGGCGAACGTTGTCCTGCCTTGATAAATAAAAAAAAATTAAAATTCAACCGTAGCGCCACCTACCGGGTCCAATTGTGCATCTAAACCATTCTCGGATCCACTGGCACACGCACACAAAATTTCATCAAAATTGGTCCAGCCGTTTAGGAGGAGTTCAGTGACATACACAACCGTCAACCGAACGTACAAAAGAAATTTATATATAAAGATAAGAATGTAAATCTAACGAGCCTGTACTTTTTCGATTTTCGTGAAAAAAACTGTTGCAGGTATCTAGGAATAAATAACTGAATACATTTCAATCACTTTTGAAAATGTCTGTCTGTTTGTCTGTTTGTATGAACACGCATCACTGCTAAAGTACTAGGATCACAATAAAACCGCATATAAAAAAATCGTAAAGCATATCATTTGTAGTAACTCAATCTTTGTTTCATTAAAATCGGTTCACTCTATCAAAAGTTGTAATTTTAATGGTGTCGCGACTCAAGTATGAGAGAAAAGTAGATAAGCAAATGAACTAAATGCGTTCGGATGACTTTATTAGTCATTGTTTTGTACATCAGGTTCCACGTGGTTGAAGTCGTGGGTACAGCTAGTATAAAATATAGTTTCAAAAATAGGTCAACATAATTCGAAAATGTACAAGTAAACTGTAAAAATTCTTTAGAAACAAAAAAAGCACTTTTAAAACTTACACACTTTTCTATCGTTTATCAATGTCACACGACTTTCTCTGTAATAATTTTATTCCTTGGAAACAATTTTCCAAGAGAGTTGCGACCTTTGCATTTCTCGCTTCCTCGCCTCGACGTTTAAATGTTGTTTTATACAATATAAACTTTATTACGAGCAAAATAAGGTTGAATACACGTTAACCTCGTTAAACTATAGCGTGCCAGAGCGGACAGCGAATGCTTCACGGTCAATATACTAGCCAGCCTCGATGGCCAACGAATAAATCAATAACACATTATCGAAGTTGTAAATTGTAAATAGCGCATGAAAACAGGAGCCAAGAAATCATTACATAGTATAAAACAAAGTCCCCTACCGCGTCTGTCTGTCTGTCTGTTCGCGATAACCTCAAAAACTACCGAACGGATTTTCATGCGGTTTTCACCGGTGGATAGAGTGATTAATGAGGAACGTTTTAATAATACGTTTATACGTTATACGTTTTAATATAATTTGTCAAGGATTTTTTCATAATCAGGGCGGGACAATGTCAGCTGGGCCCGCTAGTATTTTAATAAAATTTGAAAACATTTTTCATATCTATACAAATAGATAAAATTAAAGTGTCTGTCTATAATATAAAAATAACAGCTATTTACTAAATGGGTATAAAACTATATAGAAAACTTATAAAAAAAGTCGAGGCAGTCACAAAGACTGCCGATAGAAGTGAAAACCCAAACAATGGAATAACTGTGTTCTTTGTTTAATTTTTAATTCAGTCTGAATTATTTAAATTTTATAATTTGTGAATTGAAATTATTAAGATTAGTCTGGTTTTCACATCTGTTGGCACTCCGAGTATAGTTTTTACATTTTTATACAGTTTACTGCTTAATCAACTATATTATGGGCGGCAGAAGCTCAATATAAAATATCAATATTACATCTACACATGCCGTTATATTACGCGTCGCTAGTCTGGCGCAAGCGCAATAGGCCACGAGCATGTCGAGATCATCGGTGACGCGAACCTATAAATATTTCTCCTACCAAAAATCGCTGAACGCGGTTAAAAAAGTTTTTACTTCAACAATCTCTGTCTGTCTATCTGACTGTTTGTTGTAATCTCCGAAACATTTGGGCCAATTCTGATGGGACTTTCACTGGCAGATAGCCAACTATCGTTCTAACTTGCTTGCTTACTAGCTAACTAACTTATTTATTAAGTAACGAACTTAAGTTTTTGACACAAAATAACCTTCGAATCACTGGACGAATTCTAATGCAATTTGTCACAAAAGTTCGATTATGTCATGGAATAGAATAAGGTTTAAAACACTATAAAAAAAATTAGTAAAATTATTTCTACCAGTGGCCGTCTAGTGGTCGAAATTCGACAATCTACTATACATATAATAAGAATGTAAATCTAAGGTGTCTGTAAGTTTTCGATTTTCTCGAAAAAAAATATTCCAGGTGTCTAGGAAGAAGTAATAAAATACATATCAATCATTTTTTGAAATGTCTGTCTGTCTGTTTGTATGAACACGCATCACTGCTAAAGGTCTAGGTTCACAAAAAAACTTCACCAAGAAAATCATAGAGCATATCTTCGAGAGTGACTTAGTCTTTGTTTCATTAAAATCGGTTCACTCTATCAAAAGTTATTGTAATTTGAATGAAGGCTCGAGTGAAGTACAAGACAAAAGTAGATAATATATTCATATGATTGTATTAGTCATTGTTTTTTTACATTAAGTTCCACGCGGACGGAGTCGCAGGCACAGCTATCATTTAATAATTTTTCACTTTCAATTTACTTAATAACACTAAATCTCATCGATATCTACTAAACATAAAAGTAATTAAGAAAATCTGTTGAGAAACGGAGGCTGAGAGATGCCCTTAACTGTTCTTCCATGCCTATTTATATATACGTAGTTAGAATAAATGTCAAAGAAAAATACAGATATGCTGAGAATTTTTTATTTGATCCATATTTTATAATGGAACCGACACTGCATTTATCGATAGGATTGATTGAAAAACATAGAGAATCCGTTCTAAACATTCATAAAAAACAATGTTTCTTACGATATTATTTTGCAGTAAGACAATCGAAAAAATAAAAAATTACATAGAAATACTTCAAAACTGTAATTTGTATAAAATAATAATATTAATATAAATAATATTAATTTAATTGAATATGGTGTTATTAAATATTAGCTTTGGCTTGCAGGTTCCGGGACAGGACATTTTTTTCTTAATGGAATGTATAGTATGCCCTTTTTTATAACCTTGACAAGGTGTACGGAAAATTTAATGATGATTGGTTGAGTAGTTAAGAAGTGAAAGTGTAACAAACAAACAAACTCATTTTCACGTTTATAATAATATTAGGATAGATTAAAGTCAGTAAAAACGGTATAGATCACTAAAAACGGTATTGTAACGTATAATTTATTCGAAGTATATATATGTTAAAAAGATGTACCCGATCGAGTTTCTTGCCGGTTCTTCTCGATGACTGGGTTGTTTTCCGAACTGGTGGTAGTTCTGAAGTTCATAAGCGCCTTATTAGGGCCTAAACTGAATAAAGTATTTTTGATTTGATTTGATTACACTTATAAATATATTAGAAGTGATTGTCTGGACTAATATCCCAAAAGGCGGATCGATTTTGACCAAAGTTTTAAGTAATGGAAAATACGTGAGTTTTTAGAGTTACACTTTTTTTTTACGAGCTATGTAGTAATAACAAAATTTAACCGAGATAATTAAAAATAGCTAAAAGCGGAGCTGGGGTTAAGTAGTTATGATAGATGATTATGAAGCGATTATGGCTTAGTTGTTGAAGCGTTGATGACTAAGTTGACAGCTTGTTCGGACACAGCATCGACGTAGGACGAGGACGTAGGTTAAAATCCTAGCAACTAAGAGGGTGCTTCCGATGAAAGAAGACACGGTGATGAAACCATAGTATGGTGGTAGGGTTTTTTCTAAGTCCGCCTCTTGGACCACACCGTAGGACCACACGTTGAAAATCTTTCACCGAGCACTTGTTGGTGTGTTCCGACAGCTGCACTTGAGAGCCAGTCCCCTCCAGGTTTGGCGTGTTTACCATTCTGAACCACGTCATCATTTAGCATTAGATGAGACTGTAGAGATTGTAGTCAGACGCTAAGACTTATACGGTGTTATTACAAAAAAGTTAAATACTTGGTTTAAAAAGGTTTCGAATTAAATACACCGCGTTCGCCCGAGGCAATCGCGTTATCCTTTTTCGCAAGTCTAACCTAACGTAACCAAAGTGAAACAATAGAGCAAGATGGCGAACATTCAGCGACCGCGGTGCATTTATTTCGAAACCTTTTTAAAGCAAGTATTCAATACGTATTTAACTTTTTTGTAATAAGACCGATAAAGTATTAAAATAAAACTACGTTAAAAATATAACAAGGTCATAGTTGATTCAGATAAAACACGCAGCTGTTAAGAAATAACATAACTATGATCACGAGAACGTACTCACGAGTCCTAGCTAGTTAAAATTGTCTCAACTTAATATTTTGCAAATTCACTGACGTTAAGCCATCGCTATCTCTCGGTTTATTCTTGTTGGTGAACGACTCGTTAACTGCGCATTTACTAACGAAGCGAGCGTTCCTTGACATTTTTCTGAACCAAAATAAAAGAGAGATATTAAAAGACTTAACGAAATAAATTTCTACGACATTTAACTGTAACATTATTAATTATTTTATATTTTAAACCAGTACTTTATAGGTAGCATTTAACCACAATCCTATCTGATGTTAAATAAGGGTGTAATCTAAGATGGTTAACATGCTAAGCCTAGAGACATTGGTTGACTACTATAGCTGCCACAATATACCGATAACTGACGCCGGGCCCATAGCTGGGGTGGCACGATGAAGTCTAAGGAGATCTCGTGCATCCCCAATAATAGCGGCGGATGTACACCGTGGGGTTGTAGTGGGTAGGAATCTCACATTAACCACTCTTTCCCCCGGGAGAGTGGTATATCCATGTCGATTCCCACAACGTAAAAAAATGATTTTACGATGGGAGCAATATTTTTTTGTCTATTAAAGAAACCCTATGTCCTCTCTTGTACCACTGACAACCTGTATCAAGAATGTCATGATGAACGGTTGAATTATTAATTCACTTTGTACTAAATAAACTCACTTTTACATCGCAGGAACTTAGATATAATCAGTAAATTTATTCAAGCACGTCAAAATTTTTCCACTATTTCTTATTCTGATTACTGTGCAATCCATAAAACAAGTACATCAATTAAATATGTATTCGTAAAATGATTTAATTAATATCCTTAAATACAAAATTGTAAGGTCCCTTGACATAATTGATGTGAGTGGCATTTATCTGTGGCGGTGGACCAATCCAGTCGACCTCAAAGTTTTCTATGATCCTCGTTACAAACGTTTCCATATTTAAGAAAACTATACGACGACCTGTGAAATAATTTTTTTTTATTAGATGGCATCTACTGGTTGTATTTAATACTGTTTAATAAAGATCAACTTCAATATAGGCTGAATGTTTAGACAGTAGCAATATTTATGGAGAATACTCTGCACTTGATTCTTGTTCTAAATCAATTTTAAAAATAGTTGCTTAATATTTGACCCAATTATCTAGAAAAATAAAAAAATTATACATAATCCTCTACGCGTCTATGTTCTAAGTACAGTGGCAATGACCGTCGGGTGATTTCACTTTCACTTTTAAGGGAACGCAGGAACGTCAGGAAAAAACAAAAGGGTTTGTTGTCAGTTTTATTATCGAAAGTTACTTCAGGGTCGCCCATTGTAACTTTCGACACCGGTCATTGCACCTATTCATTATATTAATACTTTTGAAAGTCTTAAAACAAATTTTAGCTTAGGTTTTCTTGATTGTTTATTAGTATTTGTTTTGATATTATTATTTTATATGTTAAATATGACCATGAAGTGTCATATTCTAGGATACTGCGATTGTTTAAGTTTTCACCTGGTATAAAGGGACATTAGTTGTTAAACCAAATTAAATACTACAAATATGTTGTCTATTCTAATGTTAGTAAGTATATGAAACCTTAAACAAAATTGGAAAATTGCTTTTGTTAAAATGGATTGTTGTAATAGGATATACATGTATGATATATACGTTATATTATACCAGCTATGCTCGCGACTTCGTCCACGTGGAAACTTATTAAAAAACAATTACTTAAAAAACAGTCATTGATAAAATCATCTGGATGTATTAAATCCATTTACTTATCTACTTTTCTCTTGTAATTAAGTACCGTCGTCATAAAAATTACAATAACTTTTGATAGAGTGAACCGATTTTAATGAAACGTAGATTAAATGTTACTCGAGGACATTATGTATGATTTGCTTGGTGAGGTTTATTTATCGTGACCGTAGCACTTTAGCAGTCATGTGTGTCCAAGCAAACAGACAGACAGATAGACAGGCAGACATTTCTAAAAATGACTGAGATGTACTTTATTACTTATCCCTAGACACTTGCAACAATATTTTCCACAAAAATCTAAAAAGTGCAGACACGTTAGATTTACATTCTTATAAGGTACTAGCTGTACGCGCAGATCCGCATGCGTTTTAAAAAATTGTATTAAAGAAATAAAGATTGTGAGACCATGTACAATTATAGGAATGCTCTTTAAAAACAATTGTAAGTACAACGCGCACGCCACCTACAGTAACATGTAACGTATACTTTAGATATATAAATACTAATAGTGTATCAAATGATATTTATCATCAGCAACATATTTGCAGCCTTAACCCACCATATAACAACATCAATGCTCACACTGTATAAGGGACTAATGAAACAATGATTTAAAGATATTATTATAATGATACCGGGTTTCCTCCTTAAAAAAAAAATCCTAAAATCATCCACCCCTCCCCCGGCCCAATTTATTCTAAACCATTCTCATTCTCCCCAACACACACAAAAAATTTCATCAAAATCGGTCCAGTGGTTTAGGAGGAGTTCAGTCACATACACACGCACACAAGAAATATATATATTAAGATAATACGCCCATATTATCAATAAGTAATACGTTTATGGTCTAATATCTTATTAGAAAGACCCCTTCTATCTTTAAAATTACTATTAATAATTATAATGTTGAATTGTAAACAATGAATGAGCTGACGTCTTGAAATCTTGCATAAATATAAATCAAGATATAAAACTTTATATCTGTCTAAGCAGATTGTAATTTTTGACAATTTAAATAGTGCTCTTTGAACTCGATACAATATTCTTATATGGTACTATGGTTACTGAGTTATGTAGACGAAAGCGCGGTAAATAAAATAAAATGACCAACAAGACAATAATTCAGAATACATACATAGATACAGATGTATGAATTTCAATTATATTTATTCCTTAAGTTCAGTACAACGCATATCTTACGCACAGTTTACAGTGAACAACATATTTTTCCTAAATTTCATGCGGACGAAGTTGCGGGTAACAGCTAATCTAAAATAGAATAACCTAAATTACTTCTTATACTGTCAGCTATCTGGCTGTGAAAGTCCCGTGAAAATCAGTACAATCGTTTTGGAGATAGCATTGTGGGCGAAGCCACGGTTAACAGCTAGTCTAAATTTAAATAGACTAAAATACGTTTTATAATGTCCGCTATATGCCGGTGAAAGTTCCGTAATAATCGGTCGTAAAGTTTTGGAGATGGCACTGCGGGCAAAGCCACGGTAGACAGCTAGTCTAAATTTAAACACATTAAATTACTTTTTATAATGTCTGCCATCTGCCGGTGAAAGTCCCGTAAAAATGAGTTGAACCGTTTTGAAAATAGCACTGTGGGCGAAGCCACGGTTAAAAGATAGTCTAAATTAAAATAAACTAAATGAATTTTTATAATGTCCACTATATGCTGGTGAAAGTCTTGTAAACATTGGTCGAACCGTTTTTGAGATAGCACTGTGAGAGAAGCCACAGTTAACTGCTAGTCTAAATTAAAAAAGACTAAATTACTTCTTATGATATCCGTTATCAGCCGTGAAAATCGGTCCGACCGTTTTGGAGATAGCATTACGGACGAAGCCGCGTTTAACAGTTAGTCTAATTTAAAGTAGCCTAAGTAACCCGCTGTAATTTCTGCTATCTGCCAGTGAAATTCTCGTCAAAATCGATCCAGCCGTTTCGGAGATTACCCGGAACAACAGACAGACAGACAGACCGACAAAAATTTTAAAAATTGCATTTTTGTTATCAGTAGCGTTCACACTGCTACTTTCACACCCAATCAGGAATCTGCGCGCGATCTGATATAGGTACCAGCCGAAGCACTCGTGTCCAGTAGGTACCAGAACCAGTCCGAACATCAAGGAGTCCCAACTACGTCCACACCATTGCGGCAGGATCGGGCGGGCTACGTCAATAATATATCTACTGTAACGTGGGTCCATCAGGTCATGCCTCCATCTCGCCCTCATGTCCCACGAAATTCTCTCCCCCATTACTTCAAAAAATATGGAAGACTAAAACATCATAGTATCTGACCTATACAAGTTCGAGCTCCAAATCCGAAAGGCATGTAAGCGAAAGGATGAGCCTTTCCATAATACATCGGATCTTTCTCGTCCACAATCCATCTCTCTGGTATATATTCTCGTGGATTCGGAAAGTGGCTATCCATCTTTGACATATATTCGTGACAAAATATTACATTCATCTGTAATGAAATTTAGACCTTATTACTATCCACTACGGTTTAGTAAGTTTTAATAATGTTAAAGAGACATTCATTGTATTAATGTTATATGCGAGAAAGTTCGTGAGGAATGTTTGTAACTCTTTCACGCAAAAGTTATTACAATAATTTTAATGAACCTTTGTAATAATGTGTATTATACTCCAGAGAAAGAAGTAGGCTATCATTTATGATTTTTAAATATAATGTTTGAATTAGACAAAATATAACGATAAGCACCAAGTACGCTTGAAGAAAATCCTTTGAGTATCTGAAACCTATCCGTGCGTGCTCTACATAATCATACGAAGTCGTGGGTGGCTCTTAGTGTGTCATAAAAACTTTTATAGACATTCGAAGTTGTATAAATTTATCACCAAGTTCTGATATATTTTCATTAAATAAAGTCATAATTTGAATCAAATATACTTAAATAAAAAATAACCCGTATGAACTTCCAAATATTACAAGCGGAAAAATGTAACCGTTTCCAATTTTTCTTATTGATAAAGTTAAATAGCTATCAAAATTAAAAATATAAATAAAATAAGTCGGTTGACAAACGGAGAAGAAAACTGAAACTGGTTATCTCGCTTATTTATATATATATACTAGCGGACCTGGCGGACTTTGTCCTGCCGTGGTAATAAAAAATGAAATACCTAAAAGCCAACCGCAGCGCCACCTACCGGGTCCAATTGTGAATCTAAACCATTCTCGAATCTCCACGAACACACACAAAAAATTTCATCAAAATCGGTCCAGTCGTTTAGGAGGAGTTCAGTCACATACACACGCACACAAGAAATATATATATTAAGATAATTAGGGAGTCAGGTTGTCAATAAATTTATTTTTATTTATTTATTTACTTCAAAAGCATTATTTCAATTCGTATATTATACTTTTAAATAAAGTAATCTATAATTCGATACAAGATATAATATTTATGTGTGCGTTTTTTTAAATTGTAGCACGGCAAAGTAACTGCGCTATGCCTGATGGTAAACATATTACAACCCGAAGTCAACGGCGACCACCGTGAGACGAAACATCTATCGCCGGTCGCCACTGTCATGCCGACGTATACATTTTAAGCTATATATATAATAATCTATAATGATGCTGGCTTTGTAGTTACCGTGTATGAACACCGCGTGGATTTACGTAAATTCTAATCCTTGTGAATTAGCTGGAGTATATTCCGTGAAGGAAAACATGGTGATCGTACCAAAGTATCGTAGTAGCGGTTTTTCTAAGCCCGTCTGGCTAGCTACGGTGGTAGCTAATGTAATTGAAAATCTGTCACAAATATGTGTGTTCCAGTATCCGTACTTGAGAGCTAGTCATATGATCATTCAATATAAGGTAAAATTGAAAATTGAATTTATATGAACTCACTCCTTTAGGTATCTTATAACCCATAACTTCATAGTCTTTAGTGGTTTGTCTCACATTCAAACCCACTGTGGGCATAATTCTCATAGATTCCTTAATACAGGCCTTCAAATAAACTTTTCCTTCGGTAGGTTTTTTTAACGCTTGTCTTAACTTGTGTTGCTTTTCTCGATTAGTTGCAAGCGAATACAAAAGTCCCATCGTTGTATTTGATATCTGTAAAATTATTTATCCACATAAATATGTCCACAACCTAGTTTCATCTATTATTAATAAATTAAATATAATGAACAAAGATATAGAGGGCATTAACGACGATTTTATTCTTAAATTAAAACACTGTGGTGTTTGTGAATCTTCTCTCGACCTTCTAGTCTCTTATTTACAAGATCGTTATCAGAAAGTTGGCATACATAGGGTAACCTCTGCAGAATCGTTTACGCGAATTGGTGTCCCCCAGAGCTCTATTTTATATATATAAATATAAATGATCTGCCGCTAATGGTTAATAACTGTGCTGACATGGTGCTTTTTGTAGATGATACTTCACTTATATTTAAAATGAAACGGATAAATTCAGAGGTTGGGCATCTGAATAATATTTTAAATGAAATTTGTCATTGGTTTGCGTTAAATAACCTATTGCTAAATACAAATAAAATGAAATGTATGAGATTTACTATACCAAATGTTAGACAGGTTGATAGTAGAATCAAGATCGAAGGGAATTTGGTAGGGTTAATTGACAATGCTGTAGTCTTGGGAATCACACTAGATTCTAAATTACAATGGGGCACTCATATAAAAAAAATTAGCTAACAGATTAAGTTCGGCTGCATACGCAGTACGAAAAATTCGCCAGCTTACAGATATTGCCACTGCTAGTTTAGTCTACTTCGCTTACTTCCACAGCCTAATGTCTTATGGTATTCTGCTGTGGTGGGCGGCTGCTGAGGTAGACACCATATTTTTATTACAAAACGGGCAGTTCGAGCAATATATGGATATGGGACCTCGTGAATAATTAAAAACGAAGTTCCAGGAATTCGGTATTCTATCCCTGCCCTCTCAATATATTTTTGATTATTTAATGTATGTGCGTAAAAACTTTGAAAACCTACATTTTGTAAAGAACCGGCATGATCTAAATACTAGAAACTGTAACAAACTGGTCGTCCCATATTTCAGACTTAGCAAAACCAGTAATAGTTTCTTAGGTAATAGTGTTAGGTTTTACAATAAAGTCCCAAAACATATTGCCGATTTGCCGGACTGTAAATTTAAGCACCATGTCAAGCAGGTTTTAGTGTCGAAAGGCTATTATAGAGTGCATCAATATGTGAACGATGGTGATGTCTGGAATTATCTCCTCTCTGTGCACCCACTAAAAACGGTATTGTAACGTATAATGTATTCGATATATATATATATGTTAAAAAGATGGTAATTTTGACGTTCATAAGCGCCTCATTAGGGCCTAAACTGAATAAAATTTATTTGATTTGATTATGTTAGTTTAAGTGTTATCAATTATTCTGCTACTGGATAATTTGCGATTTTATATTATAATGTAGTTTGTAAAAATACCACAATAATTAAATTTGTATCGTATCGAGATTCTGAGCAACGAGAAGCGCTCTCCTTTGCACACCGATTAGTTACTACATAAGGCTTGCTTGTTCCCATGTCACGGTAAAAGGAGCTAAATAAAATGAATACATATGAATAGCAGAATAATCATATCTCTCACAATTTGTTATCCATTTCGTTAACAGTTTGTTAAATGTAATAACAATTAATTAATTACATACAAATTTGTGTACCTACCGTATCGATGCCAGCTACAAGCATATCGTAACTCATAATTAATGCTATTTCTTCATCTATTTGCAGAAGTTTTTCCAAAATACTGAGATCTCCATCTGTATTATTTTCTTTGACTTTGTATTTTTCCATAGCCCTTCTAGTATAATATTGGGTTATACTGAAAAAGGACTTATTTTGTATTTATATGTATATTAGCTGGTTCTCGCCCACTTCGCTGAGTATTAAAAATATGACAAATTACCAATCCAAAAAATAGTCTAGAACCATTTACAAAAACTTCTACATCAAAGGGTCATATTTCTATTCCGATAGGTTCAAAGGAACTGCATTTTTCCTACATCTACTTATACAGAAAAGCGACATTTGGTATGTATACCTACCTATATATGAAATTGATAGACTACAACAACGTATGTTCTAGGCGGTTGAGCCACGCTGTAGCTATTACTGATTTCGGTATGAATGGGCCGGCTCACTCGGGGTAGTACCTCTCACAGAACACCGACGCGAAGTAACAGTGTTCACATTCATGCGTTTCGTTCGGCCAGTGAGAGTGCCGGAGGCCCGTCTCCTCTCCCCTTAACTTCCCCTCCCTCCTCCTTACTGCACCCCAAAAATGTATGCAATATTTTATGTTGATCCGTCGAGTAATTAAGATGTGAAAACGTCACAAATAAACAAACTCACTTTAGGATTTATATTATTAGTTAGTTGTTGCTGTTCCAGGGTGTTTGCTAGTGCCATATTAAATCCAAAGATGATTTAGTAACTAGACCCGTCCCTTTATATTGTACTAGCTGTGCCCGCGTGCGTGGAACTTTATGTAAAAAAACAGTGATTAACAAAATTATCTCAATGAGCAAGATCACGTCAACTGGACCCCCCATTTTCCACTTGATCATAAAAATTAATCCCATGTATTTCTTTATAAGTCTCGTACATGATAAAATGATCGCCCAAAACGATTGAAAAAAATTTCATTTAAAATATTTTTTTTTACAATAAACTTTAGGTACTTTTAATCACAAACTGGATTTTAAATCAACCGTTGAAACAAAAACTAAATGGGACTTGAAGGATTTATTTTTAAAATGCTTATATTTTGATAAAATATTACTTGGGGTGGGGTTTTGATCGTGAACGCAGTAACTTTTAAGTTAACAGTGATAATTTCGATGACTCCTCGGGAAGCAATGACCGTTTTTTTTACGGTTACAGGCGTTAGTTATTAACATTTAAGGTTTCAGAAAAAAATATGATCTAAATGTAGTTTAAAATATTAATTATATCTCACAGACACGCCAGCGCCCCGCTTCAATACCCCCGTCACTGCGACAATTTTTACTTCACAAAATGTAAAATGTATAGACACGATATATTTACATTCTTATTATATGTATAATATATCCATATGTATATAGTAGCTGACGCCCGCGTCTTCAAACGTGCTTTTTAAATTGTAATAGAAGTGTAAAATTGCAAGAAGATGTGGAATAACAGAAATACTTTTTCAAAAACATTTGTAGGTATGACACGCGGGTCACATACTATAAGTAAATTGCACTAAGCCTATATTATTCGCGCAAGTGTAAGCAATCTATACTAGTCTATACTTCTATACTAATATTATAAAGAGGTAAAGTTTGTGAGTTTGTGACGTTGTGGCATTGTAGGGGGTAATCTCAGGAACTACTGGTCCTGTTTGACTGGTCCGATTTGAATAATTCTTTCAGTGTTATATAGCTCATTCATCGATAATGGTTATAGGCTATATATCATCATGCTAAGGCCAATGGGAGCGGAGCACAGATGAAAAATGTTTCAAAATCGAGATGATTTTTTCTTTTTGCGAGCTTCTGCTGCGTGTCAGCGTTAGCCCAGAACTATTACTACGCGGACGAAGTCGCGGGCAAGGGCTAGTAAGTTAATAAAGATCTACAAACAGATTAATGGCATACCGACTTACAAAATAAGAACAAACAAGACTTCAATGAAATTATTGAATAAGTGCGCCTAAATTAAGCTTAACTTAACATCAATATCTCGTTTATCCTGGCTTATATTTGCCAGAAACATTGCATTATTATAGTATAAATTTTGTTGGTGTCTCAAATAAATAAACAACTTTACACATATTATTCGATCACATAATTTATATTAAAACGTATTACGTAGGAATAGCGTGGCTTACAGTATATTGTATAGTTCGATCCCTTGCCGCCCCAACAATACGGTTGGACGGTACACCGTGGGGTTTTAGTCCGTGCGAGTCGGACATAACCCATCCTCTCCCCCGAGAGGGTGGCGTATCCATAAGGGATTTCCCCACGTTAATAATTTTTCAAAAAAAATTATTACCCTACTTCATTATCATCCAAAAACCCCTAAGGCCCTAAAAACCGGAAAATATATATTTTATCAAATTAACCAAATTAAATAAAATATATGAATATGTGTGCTACCTAGAGATGTATTGGAAATCGGTGCCAACCGAAATTTCAAATTTGTAGGAGAAGTATCGAGCCACGCCGAGAGCTATCTTAAACTTGTTTCACCTATGAATGTCGATTTTGTTGGCTCCGCCTGGTAATATATCTCTAGGTAGCACACATACAATTATTTGGTAATTTATAAACTATTTATTCACCCTTCTTTTAAACTTTATTTTTCCATTTTTTTTAATAAATATATTTTATTAATCCCAGAAAACCGTTCTGAAGTAATACAGTGCTTGCATTGTTGCGGAGGACTATCTATGTATGATATGATTTCGATCGGTTATACAATAAGTAACGTTTGAGAATGACCTTATCAATAATCCCGATAGCTTTTTCTACCACCAACCGGATACCCATCTTCCTTCACACAATACACCTCCTAATCTCTTCCCCACTCCCCTCTTCTCCCAATCACAGGCTGGCAACGCACTTAAGCAAATAGACTCCTAAATTAAGTGTTTTTTTAATAATACTGGTGTTGCAAATGTGTCTATCGGACGGTGGTGATCACCTCCCCTCATTCCCCCTCCTATATCTCTCTTATTTTTTTCCTTTTTTTTTATTATATTTAACATCAGGTTTGACCTCCGTGCGGACCTGTTCCTTAATCGTTTGCCGTCAAATGATATAAAAAAAAAAAAAAAATACAACAATTATAACCTCCTCCTTTTTTAAGTCGTTAAAAAAAGGCTTACAGTATATTCATTCATTCATTGACCGCTTCCGCAAGCATTCCCTCAATTAGTGAGCTATGTATTTGTCACTCATAACGATACTATACGATTACAAAGAAATAACAAACATAAAAATCAATTTAAGTATTATATAGGTAGAAAATGAATGCGTTTAAAAATTTATTGAAAATAACGTACATTTTTTAATTTATTTGTTTACCAGTTGTCTGATCCGCAAGAAGTTCCATTTTAGAATCAAGGTAACACGTTTATGATCTCACATGTTATCAGAAAAACTTCTTATTATATTCAAAATGATGAATAATTATACTGTTGAATTGTATATAATGTGTTGATAATGTGAATTAAAGATACAAAAAGTGTTGAAATTTTGCATTTACATAAATCAAGGTAAAAACTCTATATCAAGGTGTAAGTAGATTTTAATATGTAATTCTTAAAACAACGCACGGGGTTTTTAGTGGGATCTTGAAATGTCATGTAGTAGATTTTATATTTTATTCCTATTCTTGTTTTGTTTCGCTCCCTATTTTGTAATATCGGTGGTGTTTTACGTAATCTAGTTTGGTTATTGTGTATAAGTGAAATGGATGAGAAATAATACTACAGAGGATGGAATCTGACTTGCCACAAAAACTCCCTGGAAAGTTCTAACAAGACAGGCACCATCTTGTTAGAAAATTGAAGTGGTCGCAAGAAACTTGTAATGTTACCTACTCGATAATGGCAGTAAAAATGTACTAGAAGATTGGTTGCCAAAAACAAACAAAAAAATAACGTCTTTTTGTAGTCGACACAATATACTCATTCGTTGCTATAGTTACTAAGTTATGTATGATCGCGGTAAATAAAATAAAATAACCGCCAATTAAAATAAAATATAAATTTTTTATTTGCATAATTTTTTTTTAACTTTTTTTTTTTTTTTTTTTTTTTTATCGTGGGGAAATCCCTTATCCATACCCCCCCTCCCGGGGGGGGGAGGGGGTCATATCTGCCTGGCTCGCACCCAAACCCCCCCCGGTACGCCCATACCTTGGGGTGGGGGGGGAAGGGGTCGTCCCATCCAATCTACCCTGTCGGGCCCCCCCCCCCGCCCGCCCCGCGGGGGGGGGCGGCCCCCGCCCTCCCCCTTAGAGGGCCGGCCCGCGTCCACCCCCCCCCCCCCCCCCCCCCCCCGGCCCCTGGCAAGAGGGGAAGGGGCCCCCCCCCCCCCCCCCCCTCTCCCCCCGCGGGGGGGGGGGGGGGGGGGGGGGGCCCCCCCCCCCCCCCCCCCTCCCCCTTTTTCGGAGAGGCCCCCTTTGGGACTCTCCCCCTCGCCCCCCCTCCCCCCCCCCCCTCCTCGAGATCACCCCCCCGCAGGAGGGGGACCCCCCCCCCCCCCCCCCTCCCCCCCCCAGCGCCGCCCCCACCCCCCCCCGCCGCGATAAATCTCCCCCCCCCCCCCCCCGCCAGCCGCCCCCCCCCCCCCCCCCACCCCCCCCCCCCAGACTGTGCCCCCCGCCCTCTTCCCCCCCCCCCCCCCCCCCCCCGGCGGCGCGCCCCCCCCCTCCGCCCGCCCGCTGGGGGCACCCCCCCCACCAACCCCCCCCGGCGAGGAACTCCCCCCCCCGGAGCATCAGGGAGCCCCACCCCCTTCCACTCCATTCCCGCAGGACCGGGCGGACGGCGTCTACGGTAAACCACCCGAATCGCTTGTCCGCCAGGTCCTGCTGCCAACTTGTCCAAGCCCCTCCCCCCCGCCTCCCTCCCCCCCCCCCCTCCCCCCCGGGGGCGCGCCCCCCCCCCTTTTTTTCCCCCCCGTGAATTATTACACGCGGCAAGAACTTCCTCCTCCAGCTCCCAGGGTAGGGAGCCGGCGAGGTGAAGTCCGCCGCAGAGGCACCTCCGTACCCCGGATCCCCTCATCCACCTCCTCCATTACAAGCCGCGTACTTGGCGGCACCGAGGGCGTCGGCCCAGACCGGTGCCCCGTAAAATTGGCCATACCCGCACGACTCCCATGTAGAGTCGGCGGCACCCGACTTGTTGGGGAGTAACCGGCCGAGTGCCGCCGCCGCCCCAGCAATTCGCGGTCCGAGCCCCGCAAAGTGGGGCTCGAACCGCCAGCGCCCGTCCAGGGTGAGGCCCAGATATTTCATCTGGGTCCCCACCCTGATCCGGGCGCCCTCCACCACAATCCCCCCTGGTGGCCCCCCCCAGCCCTAAGAGTAGACCTCTCTTCTAGCCACCCTGCCCCCCCCCCCTCTCCCCAGGCCCAACCTTCTTATGCGCCTGACCACGAGGGTTGTGGCCATCGTGGCCAGGCGCTCCACCTCCCTCCACTCCCCCCCCCGGGCTACGACTAGGGTGTCATCCGCGTAACATATGAGGCGTGCCCCATATGGGAGCACACCGCGGAGCACCCAGTCGTAGCCCATGTTCCACAGGAGCGGCCCCAAGGCCGACCCCTGTGGAACCCCTCACCTTGTGGCCCGCCTGACCATCCGCCCGTCGCCGTCGACATAGGCGACCTCCCTGCCCTCCAGTACGCCTCCAACACCCCCCGCAGGTACGGGGGCACTCCGAAATATCGGAGCGCCTCCCCTTGTGTGTACACCATCGGACGGTGTTGAAGGCGTTGGCGATGTCGAGTGACACCGCCAAAACCCTCTCCCCCTGAGAGGTCGCCTCTGCCGACAGCGACTTCAGGAGGCACAGGGCGTCCACTGTCGAACGCCCTGTCCGGAAGCCATACTGCGCGTCCGCCAGACTTGTGTGTATACCCGGACTATGCCCATTTAAGATGTAATTAATATAGTTTATACCCGTGATTCCGACATCGTACAATTTAGCAAAAAAAAAGTTTAGTATAACACGTTTACACTGTACTGTGTAAATTTAATAAACCAAAGAAGCCAGTAGAAGTGCCCCTCACTTACACGCTTACGATTAACAAAACATGCGCACGAAGTCGGAGGTAACACCTAGTTTATATTAAAATAACCTAAGTTACTTCATATAAGATCAGCTATATGCTAGTAAAAATCCTATGAAAATAGGTCCAACCATTTCAGAGATTTCGCCGAAACAAACAAGCAGACAGACATAAATAATAAGAATTGTTTATTATCATGTATATTTTTATATTCTGACAATAAAAAGCTGGTATTTTGACGTTACAAACAGACATTTAAATTTTATTTATTTGTGCAAATTATTACGGATTACTCACCTGTCAATATTCTCATAAACTCTCATTGCTTTCTTGAATGTTTTAGTAGGATAGTATCTCCATAGACTCGGTTTGTAGTCTAGTTCATCGGAGATTTTAATAAATTCTTGTGTACATTCTATAAGTTTTGAAACTCTAGGATCCTTCACAATATTTACGTCCAAGCAGTTGAGACGTGCACCTAAAGCAATGACACCTATCGATTCGAGTGCCCATAAACTCATTTCCTTGTCAAACTGTCCCCGTATCTTGTTATTTTCATCTCGGTGATATCTCCATCTGTTATTAGTAAAACGAATTTGTATTTTATGAACACTTATAAAATTACTTAGGTCTGCATTTTGCTAACTACGCCCCGCGGTTTTGTCCGCTTAATTTTTTCGCCCTAAGCTACGGATACGTCGAATTCAGATAGTTACAGGTGCCCATTTAAACATTTTTTCTTTCCATTAAACCTTACGCGAATCTTTTATTAGGATTTAAGTATTTTTCTGAAAATATTTAAATATTTTACATATCTAGTTCGGCTTTCTGGTATGCAAGTAAATTGTGAATATTTAGGGCACCGTTTTCTATTTACTCTGGGCATGATTTTCGTCACACTCTCTATTATTGTATGACGTAAGATATGAATATGGAAATATGTGCAATAAAAATTAACAAAATTAATTTAAAAATTGTTAAAGTTTAATACATATCGTACGCGTTGTTCTGTCGAAACTCGAAATTATTTTAACGTAAACAAAGTTGCGCGCACCAACTAGTATAATATAAAATTGAATAAAACGAAACACCACATTAATTAAAATACCAAAACTATGGTATATCCAATTAGGTTAATTGTGCCCATCTATAATTTGGAAATAAAGGCTTTTTCTTAAACCCGCGTGATTTCTTGCACACAACTTAAAACACAAAAGCGTGGTTTTTGAATTTCCTTAGCCCCGTTGTGATCTAAAGCTCAAAGAACCTAAAACGCGACCCTATAACTAGACAAAGATATGTATCTATACGATTTAACTTGCCAGAGAATGAGATAGAATACATTATACAGTGTTTCTTTATCGAATTGACCAATAAATCACGAACAATACAGACAAAAATAGATAGTACATAGTTTACTATTTGAACCACACACAGGTTTTATATCTAAATAAAATAAATTAAAAAAGTGTAGATCTTCTTCATTTAATAGGTGGTAGAGCCACGCTGTAGCTATTACCGGTTTCAGCATGAATGGGTCAGCTCGATCGGGGTAGTACCACCCTCTCACAGAAAACCGACGTGAAGTAACAGTGCTTGCATTGTTGCGTTTCGTTCGGTCAGTGAGAGCGCCGGATATCCACCTCCCCTCCCCCTTCCACACTCCCTCCTCCCCCAAACATAGGATGGCAACGCACTTGCGACTCTCCTGGTGTTGCAAATGTCTATGGACGGTGGTGATCACTTAACATCAGGTGGCCCATCTGTTCGTTTGCCTTCATTGAAATAAAAAAAAATATAAAATCTCTTGAAATAGTAATCGGACTACATTATTATAATTTTATGAATAGACTTAGCAGTAATGTATGGATAACAATATAAAGTAATAAACACACAATTTAAGTTTCATTCAGGTAAAGTATATAGTTCTCGTGCTATACCAATCGTTATAACATATACACGTGAAAGAAATCGCAAGCATCACTTACTTTAACATATAGAAGTTACATTTACCTCGCAATAGTATCTAGCGCTACTTCATCGATGGCTTTCCCGTAAATTTGGATAACTTTAGGCATCATCATTGCTGGATTTACTTTACTTCGAAATTGTCTCCAATTTTCGTTCTGACTGAAAATATAATTACAAAATTTTTTGATAGAATCGTAGATTGTTTTATACCTTGATTATAGTGTGTAATATAAAATCTCTGCATGATGAAAAATATTATGAATTGAATGAATTATTATTGCAGGAAACCATTTTTTAATACCAATACTGTACAATAAATGTATGTTGTAAAAATATCTAAAATACGATTATCACATACATTACTATCACATATACAACTAACATAGACAAGCTTTATTTAGTAAAATACCGACATAATTTAAATACTAGAACAATAAAAAAATTGGTCATTCCATTTTTCAGCGTCACTTGGTCCAATCACAGTTTTTTAGGTAATAATGTTAGGTTTTATAACAAAGTCCCTAAGCACATTACCGAATCGCCAGATAGTAAGATCATGCGAGATTTAATATCTAAAGGCTATTATAGGGTGGACCAATATGTGAACTATGGTGACGTCTGGAAATGACGTCCCACTCTGCCAAAAAACGAATGTAACTATAACTATATATATCTATAACTACGTATTTTCCTAAAAATATGTTATGTGTTAAGCAATGTATGATAAATAGATAAACCAGATCGAGTTTCTTGCCGGTTCTTCACGGTGACTGGGTTGTTTTCCGACCAGGTGGTAGTTTTGACGTTCATAAGTGCATTTTCAGGGCTTAAATTGAATACAATATTTTTGATTTTAACTCTGACATTCTTTACAGGTTTTGTCATTATATATAAAAAATATGATCCTTGGAAGATTATTTGTTAATATGTTCTTTTTATATCATAGGTGGCAAACGACCAGGATGTTAAGTCATCACCGCCGTCCATAGATACTAGTGACACCAGAGGAGTCGCAAGTGCGTTGTCGACCTTTTAAAGAGAATTTAATATGATTACATCTGGAATGCGGCTGGATTTCAACGTTATAGTAGAATCGACACTGATTGCTTCCGTAATGCTGTGTACCGTACAGTTTTATCTTTACTTCTCCATAAACCAATACTTTTATTTCTATATACTATTTTCTACATTCGTTTATTCTTCATAAAATTCTCTTTAATAACTGTATTTATTTAGCTGATTCTTTTTAGTTGTGTTTGTAATTGTTAGAATATAAGAGAAATTGCTTGAAAAATTATAACAAAAAGTGGAGAAATTGGATTAAAATATCTTTATATAAAAAGCGAGTTAGCGAGTTACAAAGACACGAGACAGTAAGATCTTCAAAAATATGAACAGATTGACATTTAATGACGTAGGTAGCATTTAGTTAGCAGGGTGAGGGGGGGGGGTTAGGTATAAGAGATTTCCCCACTTAAAAAAATGCAGACAGCTAGTTTAATATAAACATATTCACAATCCCATTAAAACAATTAGTCTATAAAGACATTGATTATACAATGAAACCTGGATAAGTTGCCCCTGAATATGTGAGACACCTCTTTTATTGATAATTACAGTGATTTCCCGACACTTTTGCATTAAAATACCTATGTTTCTAGAAATTTTCAAACCTTTGTAACTGAGATTTATTTTCTTAGATTTTTTCGACCTCCTTAATTGGGTTTTTGTAGATTAATAGCTTAAAATTATTGTTTACACGTAGTCTGATTCCTTCCCTCTATTAATAAGAGAACTATCATGTTAACTTGCCTATTTGGGAAACGGGTTAAATGAAAAGCTTCTATAAGTGATAAAAGGATATAGATCCCTTCAGGTCCTACTTATCCAGGTTACTACAATACTCACTCAGTGACCAATCCTGTTGTCTTTGACGCGTGTTCTTTAGGCTTGTTATGGTATCTCCGATAATATTCTAAAGCAAAAAATCCCAGCCGGACTGGATTCCAGTTTTCCCCGCGATAAATCTGAATTATACATTTATACGGCAATTATAATGTAATAATAAAACAAGTCTACACTTAGAGGACATTGGTCTTGTTAACAGCGCCTTTGAGTTTGTTTCCATTGACATTAGTCCGGTGAAACTATGAAGGTCTATTAGGCCAAAAGCGTTAGTTTAAAAAAACGAACGGACCGCACACCAAATTGTGACATTCTTCGGTGTTTCGCCTTCCGGATTAGGCAGTGTCAAACTTGTCAACCATACTTTTGCATAAAAATAAATTATACGAAAATACTTCATTTGGGATCTTTAAAAAATATGCTTTATTTACTCTCTATGCCTGCGACCTCCGTTTTGAATGAGTGTTTTCCGATATATTTACTACTAATGCTAAATACTAGTTTTGCTCGTGGATTCATTCGTGTTAATGTATATTTTCAAAATAAAATAAAAACCATGATTATAAAACTCTCTATAGATAAAAAAGTTTTTTAAATAGATTTAAGTATTTTATTAGTTTATCAAACAAAAAAAAAACAATTTTTATCTCTTTACTAGCGGGCCCTGCGGACGTTGTCCTGTCTTGATATTTAAAAAAACCTTAATATATATACCTAAACCTTCCTTATGAATCGTTTTATCTACTGGTGAACACCGCACGAAAATCCGTTCAGTAGTTTTGAGTTTATCGCGAACAGACAGACAGATGTGGCAGAGGATTTTGCTTCGTAATATGTATTGAAAATACTATATTTTTTTTTAGTAATTTATTTGCATCAGAACTTGTCACTAGGATAAGATCCTAGATCTCTCGGTTGTCGGCGTGATTATATTGAACTGTGCTTATGATTAGATATAGTGCTGTTAATTTATATTGTTCGTATAAAAAAGCAATCTTAGTTTGACTTACCTTAGCGGTATTTTCTGCATCAAACAGAAACAGAACATCGGGCTTGAGAACCGCATTTAGCCGTACAATAGGTCCATACGTTTTAAACAAGTGATCAAATAAATTGTAACCTTGTTTATCGGACAATGACCCTAAAAATGATTACTTTACTGTATCATCTATGCAGTTATTTCTAAATACAAATAATGAAAAATCTATTAATGTTGATAATTATTATATTCTTCTTATATCATAATACACCCTAAACCAGTTATACTCAACCTGCGGCCCGCCGGGTCTTTGGAGTTGGCCCACCCGATTATATTTATTTCCAATTATTTTAAATTTCGTGGTCATCAGAAAAAGTATGAGTACGCTGACTAAAATACGTCCCAGATAACCCGACCGCAATACGTTCCTTATGATATAAGGATTACACCAAGCTTGTTTTATGGGACAACCATTTTTCACTACATTAATACGTTGTTAATCTGAAATTACGTTTTTTTATTTAATGCCTAAATATTTATAGTTTGCGGCCCCCGACACCATGAGTCAAACTTGTTTGTGGCCCGTTTAAAAAAAAAGTTTTTTTACGTACTGACTACACTGTTAGCCTGGCAAGGTCTTTACAGTTTCACCGGACTACTAACAAGAGCGCTTAAGGCACTCAGCCGATTTTATTCAGACAACTAGCTCAAGAGTGCACGGCACACCTCGGCTTGGGCTGTTGTCGATACCGCGGATCTGACCTAGGTAAACTATTCTTTATTTTGAATTGCAATTGAAATTGCATGTTTCACAAACGCTAATATGTATATCGGATGTGAAAAAAAGGTTAAGTACCACTGCCCTAAACAATACTGTAAATGCAAAAGAGTTTGTTTGTCACGTCTTTATGTCTTAACCAGTAAATCAACATCATGAAAGGTTGCATACACAATTTCAGGGGTATAGAAAAGGATATCATCGGTTACCTTTCATCCAGAACTGTGTGCTTAGTGTGAGTTCTTGTACCTACTCGAACGCGTTGACGTTTACTACGGTTGGGGATTTTAAAAGCGCCATCTAGTTGCTCGCTTGTCAGACATAGTTTGTGAGTGCGAGTTTTATTTGTTTACTTTATAGGTATCGAGTTTCGAAACGCGAGTACGTAGAGGCGCGTAAATGCTTATTTGCGAGTGCGAGTTACAATGAAATGCCAGTTTGACGTTTCAAACCGAAACATATTCATAATTACTTTAGTATATGTTTCACTGTGATTTTTGTCGTGAAAAGTTTATCTTTGTAGAGTAAAAGTATTTTTATAGCATAAATTATATAGGAGAGCACGTTATTTTTTGCGTTGAAAATGTTCAAAATACTGAGAGCACAAGATATAAGAAATAATATGGCCATTCTTCATACAAAAGTTCGCAGTAGCAATGATCCATTAGAAGATCTTATGGAGATTTATATTATGAAAAGGTATCACTTCACAAAGAAAGCATTACAGTGTTTGTGTAAAGAACTTATACGACAAACAAATCTAAAGTCTTCATCACTACGAGTTACATTGAAAATAAAGGTAAATATTCTTGATCTTAATAAGTGAACTTTTTATCATGTAAGTGCAATAATCGTGACCTCTACAAAATGTGCTTAATACACATGGGTCTGGATCCTATCAGGAGCTAATAGGGGTAGCAAATAAACTCACATGAATAATGCATTGTAAGGAATATGTATATTTTAAATCTAACATTTTAAACATATATCCATAGTAATTTCTTTGTATTTGTTTATTTAAAAATTTATAGACATACTAGCGGACCGGGCGGACGTTGTCCTGCCTTGAAAACAAAAAAAATCCTAAAAGTCGATCGCAGCGCCACCTGCCGGTTCCAATTGTGAATCTAAACCATTCTCGAATCTCCACGAACACACACAAAAAATTTCATCAAAATCGGTCCAGTCGTTTAGGAGGAGTTCAGTCACATACACACGCACACAAGAAATATATATATTAAGATGGTATATTCAAGAGTTACTGTAATAAAGAAAACTAGTTACAATTTGTTTCAAATTGATATCTTTGAACAGACAACTTATGAGCAGAGTGACACAATTTTTACTAAATAATATAACTATATTCCAATTTAAACAAAATTATGTATCTATAATTGGTCTATATATGTCTTAATATACAGACGAATATATTTATTAATTATTTCATGTTTCATTGTAAATGCTGTGATTAGCTGTATTGATGGTAGTCATTTCATTGTCTTTGGACCTGCTAAAGAAGATGCACATCTTTATTGCTATTGTAAACACTACCAGTCTCTTAAATGGATAAATGGTAAATATTATGTTAACTTAAGGAAATTATATGCATTAGAATGCCATAAGTAACATACAACAATTTTTTTCACATATTATTGGGTTGATGAAAACCATATTATAGGTTATATGACTCACTGATATGGGATACAATATAGTCAACTATATAACCATATAAATATTGCACCAACATGGAAAAACGGTGTGGCTTTTATATATAGTCCGACATCGGTGTACCTAGATAAATTGCCAGTGCATTACTTACAATAAACAAATAAACCGGGAAAACATTTGTTTTTCACCATATACTTTGTAATTGAAATAGGAAAATTTAATTCCATAATATACATGAAAAAAATGTATGTAGATAAATATTCTATAATTGTATTTTATTTATATAGCAAATCAATGTATTATTTCACAGTAATAATATTGTTTAATTTTTTAGGAGATTGACTTCCCACTACACCCTTTGTTGAAGATTCTAATTATACATACTACTACTGGCACAACAGAAGCTAATTATGGAGAAAAGCAACAAGGGCTGAAATATTCATGAAAAATGCTTGTACAAGACTAAAGGACCAATAACAATGGTTGAAACTAGCAGTTTATCATTGTGAACTGTAAAATATAGCAGAATGAATTCAGGCTTGTTGTGTCGTACATAAAATGCTGGTTATATTTGGTATTATAGTATCATAGGAAGAATAATGTGACCCTAATCATGAAATTATTTCTACTCCTACGGAGACATTAAATACCTCAGAATATTTAATTGGCAGAAGATTGTTAAGGGATAAATTATTATGCAGCGTAGAACAATAATAAAATGTCATCGTTCAAAAAAAGTATTATATAATGTCATTATAAATAAAATAAAACTAGTTTTTACTGATAATATCTATAATATATGTTGATTCTAATAAATCTATTTCATTATATCTATGCCATCATATCTATGTCAGTATAAATAAAATAAATCAGTCTTGTGTTTGCACCATTTATTTCTTAATTTCATTCTTTTACAACCTCATTACAACCTGCTCTTCCCATTTTTTATTTTTCTCTTTTTCAAGTCTTAGTCTTTTTCAAGTCTTGTGTTCTCTCGCCCTTTTGTTCAATTTAACTCTACAAGTTAAAGAAGCCAACTCTTCCCTGGGCCTTAATAAGATGTCCGTGTCTAAAATATATAAATAGCACTATAATTACAACACAAATTCTATAAAAGAATAAAATTTTACGGCAAATGTAATAAATAACCTCAAACACTTACTGTTTCATATAATTTCGTCTAATGTCACTGATTAGTTTACACTTTTGTGTAACGAAATTACTGATTTTGTGTACATAAATGTAGCACATTTTGTCTAAAAAGTATAATTTGTAGAAATGTAACATTCACAAATCTAACAAGTAAATACACAAATCTGCGTTTGCATACGTAACCCGCCAAAATCGATGCGTAGCTAGTTTTGTTGAAGAGTATATTGTTTATAGAAATTTTTCAATTTGGTCGGGGTATCATATGACGTTTAACATTGCCAACAGAATAAAAATAAACTAATCACTTTATACGGTGAGACAACGTCAATCGAATCGCCAACACAAAATGAACTCACACTCGCATGTACTCGGGTCTCGGTACATTTCCCGTAACCTCGGTGATCGCATAGTTAAAGTTATTCGATATATTTTTGCAAACTCACACTAAGCACACTGCTCTCTGGGGACACGTCAAATTTACTTTAATTCGAGTGAAGCAGTGGTCACAGCTTGTATACTATAATTTGTTATTTGCATTTTTAACTCATAAACGATAATTAACCCTCTTTACGACATACTATTTGAGATTGTATCTTTTCAACATTATTATATTGTAATATCACGTATTCTCTTAATTAAATATAATTCTAGTTTTTGTACATTTCATGTCGTCTTTGGAAACAACCTTTTTTTCGAGACGAAAAGTGGCAAGATAAAACATTCCTTTCTCTACCTGTGATGACGTGGTATGCAAGATTGAATGATGATCGGTTGAGTATTTTATTACGTGAAAGCGTAACAAACAAACACACATTCTTATTTATAATATTAGTAAGAATAATAAGGACTAATACATAATATTTATTTCAACAAGGCTAGGTCATAAAAACATAAAAATAATCGTCTAGTTACAAGTTAACTTAAATCACATCCTGTATTGCTATTATACTCGCAGTAAACAAACAGAAGTGCCGAGGTACAAAGTTAGTTTTGTTTAATCAGAAAAGAAGCAGCTACATTATAAATTCGATCTCTCTATACAAAACAAAGTAGTTAATTGCTTACAAAAACAGTTGCTTACAGCTCAATCAAGGTCAGTAGTTATAAAGTGTGTCTTGTTTAGATTATTTTCCTATTTAATTAGTATAGCAATTTATATTTTTAATTTTGATGTAATTAAATCATTTTCAAGTATTTTAATTTGTAATCAACGGCCGTGATTAAATTTAATGCTAATATGTCGTCTCCATTCATACAGTAGCCGTAACCGCAGCTTTAACCAAATATCTAGGCGCATAAATTTTAATTGACGTAATGATGTCTCATTGGTTAACGTGTTTTGATACCACGTCGATTAAAATAGGTTTAATTCCTTGTGAATTCCTTCTTTTATTAAAGGAAAATATCGCTATGAAACCATGATGGTTGTTGAGTTTTTTCTAAACACCTGGCTAGCTACCACGTTCTAGTTGAAAATATGTTACCGAACAGCTATAGGTGTTTTGCAACATTGTATATGATAATCATTCCTTCTCTAAGCACAACTTGTTTATCATCTTGTTAAAGTCTTGGTGGTCTAGATTGACCGGTGGAATACCATTTCGATGTCCGCAGGTTCGAACGCCGGCATGTACCAACGAGTTTTACGGAATTCGTGTACATTTACTAATTTAAGTTGGTAACACTATCAGTTGACGGTGAAGAAAAACATCGTGACGAAACCTGAACTTGAGAAATTTTCTTGTAGTACTACTTTATGTAAGAAAACATAGAACTGTGGATTTCTCAGGGCTTGAAATCGCCAATACATCGTGGGCTGGCGTGGTGATTGTGTCCATACCTTCCTTCGGAAAGAGGTCTATGGCCCTGCAGTGAGTCTCTTACATGCTGATGATGATAATTTTTATTACGAGCAACTTTTAATTTAACCACCTTCAACACTGCCCGCTTCTTCTTTTATAAACTATTCAACATAACCATCAAACTATTCTACATTTCATCATTATAAATACTCAATTTAACTATTCTATACAATTAATATATCTATGTAATACTATTTTCATATGCTATCTAAATACATAAATTGAAAACTATTTTATACAGATCAATATAATGTACGTACAGATTGGATAGACATTATCTTTATAGTACAAATTACATATGAAAATACAAATCATTAATTATTACAAACTATTTTAAAAATATCGCGAACACTTCTATTATTTAGAGATGTAAATTAAAAACCCTTCCAACTGTCACAAAACGGATTATAAACATAAAATTGTATATATTAATTTCACGCGGAAGAAGTTATGGAGAGATGTTAGTGTTATTATAAATTCGGTGTTCATTGTTACTCACCACCTGGGAGAAAGTGATGCAGCTGTCCAATAACAGGTAACGTCGACGGCCCAGGAATTTCTCTCCATGTTTTAAGGCGATATAGAGATCTAGAGCAGCTTAAATTCCTCTTTAATACGAGTATACTATGAAAATAACTCATTTTCAGTATTTAAAAATAAATACATTTGTAATTTGAATAAAAAGATATGATTTAGGGCAAGACCTCTTATTATCACTGTGAGAAACCTCTGACTGGGAAAACATATTCTAACATATTATAATATACGCAAAAGTAAATGGACAAAGATTATGTACAGTACAGAGGCGCTACGAGTATAAAAATAACATATTATACATGTAAGAACAGATTGTGTTTTTTTTCTTGCTTGGCACAGCTTGGAACAGGATTTGACCTGTTCTCATGGGTTCAATCATTGCGATGAGCGTTTTTGTTTGTCGCAAAGGATCCATTTTTCATCACAAGTAACAGATACAATTCTAAATTCCCTCGTTATTGTAATCGTTGAGTTAATGTGCGTGGGAGGGGAGAGGGCAGGTGGCCCTCCGGTGCTCTCACTGACAGAACGAAACGCAATAATGCTTTAACCACGCAAAATGCACCATAACTTCACGTCGGTTTTCTGTGAGAGAATGGTACTACCCCGGACGAGCCGGCCCATTCATGCTGATACCAGTAATAACTTCAGCGTAGCTCTACCACCCACAGGTCGAAATTACAGAACGAAGTCGCTGCAATGAAAAACTTTACTTATTTTATTTTGCAGAAGTTTTTACATACAGATAAGTAATCCTTCGAGCTGTTTCTGCAACGTCAATATCAAGGTGGAACTCATATTCGTAAATAGCGCTATATTTTAAGTTTACCATGTTTTTTAAAAGAACCGATGTCAAAGAAAAATTAACTGGCGCGAAAACAAATGTATCACTAAATTCGAATCACAAATACATTAGTCTAAATTTTTGTATTTGATTTGAATTTGGAATTCCCAATCAAATGCCAGATATTTGAGATCAAATGGGCCAGTTCGACAAAACACCAATTTCATATGTGAGAACCTAATATTTTGCACCGTTAATGGTATTATTCCTAACACTTGTTCATATTGATTCAGTCTGTATTCTTAAATATTACACTTGAAATACCATTGTGATACGGCCAATGGGTGTGATTTATAACACTTTTTTGGACACAAGGATAAATACGAGGAGAAAATTCAACTCACACCTCATAAGTTACGTTATTATTATACAGCCTTAATTAGTATTGTAATCCTGTTTGTATTTGCGATGGTCATATAACATTAAATGCATAAATGTAAGTATCTAGGTATTGCTTTTTTTATATTTCATAGGATTGAGCGCTTGATCACAAAGTCACCTGATCTTAAATGAGAGATGTGGTCCAAGGTGGTAAGCATACTAATACTATTGTAGAGCAGCTCAAATACACCTATAGGTGATTGGAGACATATCTTCGACTAATAAGGATAACTGATCAGGCCAACTTAGAAATACTCTACCTCCAGCTTTATACAATAAAAGAATGGCCGTCTGGCTTATAATTAACTTGTTTTTTTATATATTGAATGCTTAAGTTATAATACTTGTATTTTAATATATGGTGCAATCTAAACAATATGGTCGACAAACGTAACTGTACAGAAACAAAAGTGCTTTTTCAAGCGTCTTTATCTAGGGGCACGGTAGTGCCCCTACCAAGTCGGGCAAAAAAGCAGCACGGCTGTACCATTCTTTTCTCGAAGCAGTTCAGGCCATTTTCGATCCCCTATAACTTCGTTGTGGATAAAACTATAAGCCTTAAGTTAAAACATAAACAGGGTCGGCCTTGGGCCCACTCCTGTGGAACATGGGCTGCGACTAGGTACTCCACGGCTTGCTCCCATTCGGAGCGCGCATAATTTGTTACGCGGATGACACCCTAGTCGTAGCCCGGGGGAAAAGTTGGCAGGAGGTGGAGCGCCTGGCCACGATGGCCATAACTCTCGTGGTCGGGCGCATTCGGCGTTTGGGCCTCAGAGTCACCTTCGAGAAGACCGAGGCTCTACTATTTCATGGGCCTCGGCGATGGCCACCCCCTGGGGCCCACATAATGGTGGAGGGTGCCCGAATCAGGGTGGGTACCCAGATGAAGTAACTGGACCTCACCCTGGACGGGCGCTGGCGGTTTGAGCTCCATCTTGAGGAGCTCAGACCGCGAATTGTGGGGGCGGCGGCGGCACTCGGCCGGCTGCTGCCCAACATAGGGGGGCCGAGTGCTGGGTGCCGCCGACTATATATGGGGGTCGTGCGGGCGATGGCCGTCTACGGTGCCCCGGTGTGGGTCGACGCTTTTGGTGCCGCTAATGTGCGGGCGTTGCGCGCTGCGCAGCGCATAGTGGCACTGAGGGCGACCAGGGGGTACCGCACCGTGGCCTCTACGGCGGCCTTTGCGCTCGCTGGCTTCCTGCCCTGGGAGCTGGATAAGGGAGTTCTTGCCGCCGTGTAAGAGTTTACGGCGGCAAGGAAGAGTATCGGGGAGCCTCCGGCTCCCAGGGAGATTGAGGCCAAGAAAAGAGAGGGCCGGGAGTAGGCGAAAGGACGATAGAGGCAGGACCTGGCAGACGAACGCAATGGGCGTTACACTATTGACTCCGTCCGCCCGGTCCTGCCGGATTGGATAGGGAGACGCTGGGGCTCCCTGTCGTTCAGAATGGTGCAGGTACTCACCGGGAATGGTTGCTTCGGGTGGTACTTACACCAGATCGCTCGTAGGGAGCCAACCGCCGCATGACACTCTGAGTGTGCTGCGTGGGAGGGACAGCGCTCCATTCTGACTGCGACGGTAGCGTTGGATTTGTAGTTGCCGAGTGTGGTTTCGGTCCTTCTCGGCAGTAAAGAGGCATGAAATTCGATGGCTTCCTTCTGCGAGGACGTAATCTCGCAGAAGGAGGCGACGGAGAGGGTCCGCGAAGATGACCCTCTGAGTGGCCCTCTTCGCCACCGGAGGACCGGAGGGTGGAGGCGGCGATTTGCCCTTCTCCTCCCACCACCATAGCCGGACCTGAGGAGGTGGGCCGGGCGGCCCATCTCCTCATTGCACAGGTCTGGTAGACGAGGGGAGGCAGCTGGTGTGTACCGGGTGTGTACCGGGTAGACGGGCGGACCGTAGGGGCGGCTATCCAAGGGGAATAGCGCAGTTCGATCCCTTGTCGCCCCAACAATACGGCCGGACGGTACACCGTGGGGTTTTAGTCCGTACGAGTCGGACATAACCCATCCTCTCCCCCGAGAGGGTGGCGTATCCATAAGGGATTTTCCCACGATAATAATAATAATAAAAAAGAAGGTCCTTTAAGCAAGGACTTAATAAAGTAACCGACTTGGTATTTAAATTACATGGATCTCATAACTTTTACTGTAGAAGAACTGAGTTGCGAGACTTGGTTTTTTACAAGTTTTGGTTTTGATGACATAATTATTTACCATTTAATACTCTACTGTAATATTCCAACATGAAATATGGAATAATAATGTTTTTATTACTACATATAATAAATAAATATGTATCTATAAATACATTTATATAATCACCTATAACTCAATCACTTACTCAATCAATAACTTCAGAATCCAACTACACCGCTATTTATTTAAGAAACAGGAGGCAGAGTGTCTGTGATTTTACAGTTTGTCTTTATAATTAATTTTTGCTGTGTGTATATATATATATCTTTGTTATTGTTATATATTTGTAAGTAAGTTTGTATATATGTTTAATCGTGAATTACGTAAGCTGCAACCGGAGGACTCAAAAAAAACCGAATTATAAAATATAAATTTATTAAAAGAAAGAATTACATATAATTACTTAATAGCAAATCTTAACGTAATGACCCGATCGATGTGTATATCGAAGTGCCGGTGCGCGGTCACGTAACCACGTTCCTGGTGCCTCGTGGTTGGAGTCAGCACTTTCCCCCACCTGGCTGTTTCTAAGTGGCGATGCGCACGCGTCGTCCACGTGCTCTGCGTCAGCACTTTACTTGTTAGCGCTCGGTATAACATCTCTCCCCTCAAATCAGCGACTATTTCAGATTTTAAGATGAAATATCGCTGTAGATGGCTTCTGATTCTGAGATGACGATTGCGTTCCCTGATTTTGTGTTCTTTCAGGCTCGGCATATGTGTGTTCTAAGTCATTCGTCGTTATTGTCTGGGTCCGTTGGCGAATGCGTACTCTGTACAGTATTACGATACTTAATGCGATTGCACTGATTAGCATACCATAAAATGGGATGGTTGTGTGGTATAACGTTGAGTTCTTTTCTGTTTGAGCTGATCTCTGTGTGTCTAATCTGTCTTGAATGTCATGTAACTTCCTCAGATTGATCGAGCTGATTTCGAGCGATGGTGATGTCGGCTCTTTTATAATTTCATCGGGTATACTCATTATCTTTATCGGGTGTCCTCGGATTTGATCATTAATATTGATGATGGTGAATTCATTTGTTTGCAGCTTACAGTTATGTGGGATGGTAGCTAGGAAACTTCCGGATATAGTAATGGATTCTTCCCGTTCACATGTGAGTTGGACTTGTGTTGGGTTCGGGAACACGATAGCGTAGCAACGGTCGTCCAATTTCTCTATGGCTGAATTCATTAATTTAATGGTCATTCGGTTACAGGATTTATTCGTTGTTCGGCCTTCAATAATGTCGCAGATGCAGTCCGGGTGAGATCTCATCTGGTGGTTAAATTTCTCTTCACAGATGTACCGCTTGCTGACCTTCGGGCATTCTGCCTCTATGTACACATGAACATTTCCAGTGATTGCAAGGAGAGGGAAGGGAGGAATGATGGCTTGCCTATTTTTATTAGGTATGACAACTAGTCGATATAGTAAAAATTCGTAAGGAGATACTATTGGGAATCTAAAAGCGAAGACTATTTGATTACCGCTATAATAAGATGCAGGTTTGATTATCTCATAGTATTCTCTCAACTCTAATTCTAATAATTGATTAATATTATAAATGGTTTTGAGTTTGATCAACATACTGCGTAATATGTTTGGACCTAGCATAGAATGATGAGTGCGCTTTTAACATTACAAAGTGCTAGTGCATTCTCTAACCTACTTAATTCGCTTAGTAAGCTATCTACATTATCGCTTATTATTACCAGTATTACCAGTAAATTTCGCAAACCGTATAAGCCCGTGATTCTTATAACTATTGGTGTCAAGTAAAATATGCAGACTTGCATTTAATTGAATTTGATTCGATACGAGTTTCGCAATTATTTTTGTATGTTCATCCATTAGTTCTTTACTAAGGCTAATATGGTGATTTTGTTCTAAATTAATTTGATGTTGATTGATTCTTAAGGCCTTAAGGGCATTGTCATACTTTATGGCATCCGTGTAGTCTAGGTTTCCCGTAATGCTCTTAATTATAGATCCGAGACCATCTATTAAACCTCTCTTAAAACGAGTGGGTTCCAAGCTCTTAAGGTGTGATGATGCCCTATCCAACTTAGCATTCAAGCTGTCAATCTGAAATTCATATAACGTATATGTGTAATTATCTAGTCTGTCTGTAGCTTTAGTCAGTTGGGTTCGCACAACTTTGATATTGTCATCAATGTCCGTTAGTTCTATGTATTGTAAGAATGTATGGTAATGTGTCGTTAGTTGCATAGGCCCTAATTTGAAGGGTAAAAGTCCAGGTCCGTCTTCAAGTCGTTCTAGTTTGATCTCCTGGGCCCGTACTAGGGTAAGGGTCAGCGTCAGGAGTAGTCTGTAACAACGTTGATGATTTAGGGACACGTTTTAGTCTAGCTTTGGCTATGGATCCTTTTTTCTTAGACGTGTAAATGTGTATGGGTAAGTTTGCTAGAACTGTATCCTGCGTATATCTTGGGGCGAGTTTGGATCTACTAGCCGAGGGGTTACTAATAAATATCTGCTGATCAGGCTGGTATTCGACCTCAGGCTCGCGGTTTATATTTCGCCGCTCTATAATATGTGTTCTGTTCGCAAGAGACGTCTCGTTAATGAGATCGTACACTTTATGCATACGTGTTCTGTGAGTTTCCGTGTATTGTTGTAATAGGTGTCCAGTCAAGTCTATGTCAGTGGGGTCTCGTGGGTTTGTGTGTCCTAATATAAGATCGTATGGCTTGCACTTTGTAAAGGAATGAATTGAACTATTATACCCTAATATAGCGTAGGGCATTAAGTTTACTACAGGCTTGTCCTTATGTGTTAATTTTAATATACGAAGGTGTTCTAATATTGTAGAGTGAAACCGTTCGATGATTCCGTTAGCGTTAGGTGAATGGGCTAGCGTTTGATGGTGAATTATTTTATGTACTCTACAAAATTCTGAGAACATTTGGTTAGTAAATTCTGTTCCTTGATCGGAGATGATGGTAAGTGGTAAGCCATGATGCGTGCTGAACGTTAGTAAAGCTTGTATTACACTAACTGCGGTTCCATCACGTAGTAAGTATGCTTGCCCATACTTTGAAAATGCATCTATAAACGTCACATATTTTTCGTTTTGTGCTGTAAAACTGTCCATGTGTATTATTTCAAAAGGCCTAGTTGCAGGGGGTACTATTTTAAACTTAGGTTTTATAGGGATCCTATCATACTTGGCTTGACCGCATATGTTGCAATTGTTAATGAATTTAGTTATTTGATCCTTCATCTTTGGCCAGTAGTATCTTGTGGATAGAGCCAAATAGCACTCATTAATGCCACGGTGGTTAGTTTTACCTTCGTGGTAGAGTCGAATAATTTCCTGCTGTCTGAGATGTTCCTTTACGTTCTCGAGTTCTCTTTTTGCTATAACTAAATTCATTGATGAACTTTTAAAACATCTTTGGATTATAGGAACTATAGTGTACAGGGCAAGAGGTGGATTTATAAGAATAGCTGTTTTAATTTTTGGGTTAACATACTCTTTTATCGCGTTGATTAATTCTTCCTCTAGGTTGGACTCAGATAACTGAACGGATGTTCGGGTATGTGTATCGAAAAGTTTCGTCGCTGTAGTACGCTTTTTGATATCGCCTACTACGGTCAAACATAGTTGTCGATGGAATTTATTTAGTGGGTCGTCGGTAATGGGAACTTCGAGGATTGGGTTTTCGTTAGCTGTATGTGCTGTCAAGGTGTCTGAATTTCCTATCGATGGTGGTTTGTCGGTCGCGTTTGTAATCATCGAACTAACTTCCTCGTTACAGATCTCAACACGCGATAGAGCGTCGGCATTGGTGTTATTTTTACCTTTTTTGTACACAACTTTATAGTCGTACTCACTCAACTTTAAACGCCATCTCGTTAGTCGCGAATTTGGCTCTTTGAGGCTCATTATCCACTCTAGTGGTTTGTGATCTGTAGCGATTTTAAACTTTCGACCAAAAAGATACGGCCGAAAATACTTAGTTGCCCAGACAATTGCTAACAGCTCCTTTTCAATCGTGCTGTAGTTAATTTCACTCTCGTTTAGTGTACGTGAAGCGTACGCTATTGGTTTGTCTGACCCGATAGTACCTTGCGAGAGAACTGCACCGATTGCAAAGTTAGACGCGTCCGTCGTTAAAATAAAGTCTTTTTCAAAATCGGGGTAACATAGAATGGGATCGTTTGTTAGTAGAGTCTTACATTTTTCAAAACAGTGCGTGTAGTCAGAGTCAAAATTTATTTTCCGTCCTTTCTTTAAGCATTGTGTCATAGGCTTAGTGATTCGTACAAAGTCAGGGATAAACTTTCGATAGTAACCGAGAAGTCCGAGAAACTGTTTTATTTCTTTAGGAGACTTTGGTATGGGGTATTTCTGTATAGCTGCGATCTTATCTGGGTTTGGTTTAATACTTTCTGAGCTAATTACGTGTCCTAGGTATGCGGTTTCGAGTTTTAAGAACTCGGATTTATCTAGTTGGACTTTGAAGTTAGATTCACGTAATCTTTGGAAAACTTTTTCTAGGTTGGTTATGTGCTCCTGGAGGGAGGTACTGAACACTATTATGTCATCGAGATAGACCAAGCAAATGACGTTTTGGAGACCTTTTAGGACGTTGTCCATTACTCGTTGGAAGGTGGACGGAGAATTCTTAAGTCCCATGGGCATTCTCAGGAATTCAAAGTGTCCGTGCTCGACATTGAATGCGGTTTTAGGAATATCACCAGGGTTCATCTCTACTTGGTAGAAGCCAGATGCTAGATCGAGGGTGGTGAAGTATTGACACTTGCCTAATTTGTCGAGAACGTCTGTGATATTAGGTATAGGATATTTATCGTCGATAGTCTTTTCATTAAGTTTACGAAAATCAACGACCAGACGCCACTTTTGCTTCCCGGAGGCATCAACCTTTTTCGGAACGACCCAAATAGGTGAGCTCCAAGCAGACTCGGAGGGTCTAATAATCCCTTGTTCTAACATTTTGCTTATTTGGTCACTAACCTCTTGGCGATGTATGAATGGATACCGATAATTTTTTGTATAAACTGGAACCTCATCGGTTGTTCTTATATTGTGTTTTATTTTATTTGTAAAGGTTAACGCTTCGCCTTCTATATAAAACACGTCGGTATACTTAGAACATAGCGATACTAAGTTTGCCTTTTCCTCCTCGTTAAGATGGTCGGTACGGAGACGCGGAATAACCTCGTTAGCACGTGGTGATAATTGTTCGGTGCTTATGCACTCAACGTTGAATATAGATGCCTGCGGGGCATCGTTTATTGAGAATATTATGTCGTTTTTTGTCGGGTTTACGACTTCTACTATACCGCGGCTGTTTTTTACGGTAGTAATGCATTCGACTAAAACACAGTTACAAATTACCTGTTCTTGAATTAATACTTCGCCATCCGGGGCGTTAATAGGTAATCCTAATAATTTAGAACTGTCGGCTGGTATAATTCCTTCGTATAAGTTTAAGTTACGCGAATTATAAATTTGTATTGGATTTGTCGCAAATTTGGTAATTAATGTGAGTTTTTTAAGATCTAACTTGGCTTTTGTAAGTAAATCCATACCGATTAATCCGTCAAAATGGTCATGGAATCTGTATACGAATAATTTAATATCTTCTGAATCTCTGAATTCCGGGAAACAGGGTAAGTAGATAGAATAATCGTTCCTGCTCGTGGCGTGAACATTAGTGACTTCGAACGGATCGTAATTTAGGGGTATCCGTGCGAAATAACTCTGGATGGCTTCCGGGCTAATAAAAGATTGGTTCGCGCCTGTATCAATTAATAGATTCAGTGGAGGGTTGTGGATGCGAATATATGGAAGTTGCCTTTGGGTTTGTATATTTAATTCTATCCTAGTTTGCTTGACTTCGATCCCTTGGGAAAATCCTGGCTATTGGGGGCACTAGTCTGTGGCTGGTCATCAGTATCTGTCGCGTTGATGTCCTGTATCGAGTTAGTCTGTCCTGAGGACTCATACTCATAAGGGTAAGTAGATGTGTAGTTGTAATAGTCAGCACTATAGTCATCATAATAGTTCGGTTCTGAGTAGTAGTAGTCATAAGTATCTGGGTAATAGATTTCGTCATAGCTAGAACATTCGTTCACGTTAACATCCCGTGTTTTAAAATAATTAGAGGGTGGTGGATTTCCTTGCTTCGCCCAGTTCCACCCGGGTCCTGGTCCTAATGGACGAGACACAAAGTGACTAACGCCGCTCATAGGTTTAGGGCCGTTATACGTGGGTTGTGGTGGAACGTTTCTAGGAGGCATTCTAAATGTGGAACCGCCCTGGTTATAACCCGGTGGTGGTGCGCTAAACATTTGTTGTGTGCGTGTGGGGCCACGTGGTTGCATAGGCATCCCAAGTTGATGCTGTGTTGGCATGGGGCGCGACATAAATTGTGGTTTAGAGGGGCCTAGCATGTTATAAGCTAAGTTAGGTGTGAATGGCGGTACATGCATATTAGTAGGTTGGCTAAACATCTTAAAGTTATGGGTGTGCTCCTGTCGATTTGGCAACGATTGAACTGCGGGCTTCCTATCAGATAAACTATCATTCCTACTCTGCAGGTACATGGTGTTTATCTCCTCATGTACAAACTCGAGCGCCTTCTCAATAGTTTCCGGGCGCATACATCTAATTCGTGACCCTAATGGGTCCTTTAAACCGCGGAGATAGGACTTTAGTGTTAACTTACGATATAAATCACGCTTAGCCTTGACGACTGCTTCTTCGGTGTCATGCAAAGTAACGTACGTCATTACTACACTAAAAAGATTTTGGCAGCGTTCGTAAAATTCTTGTGGAGTGCTGGAGCCTTGTGTAATAAGAGCCAAATCGTTATAGAGAGCTGTCTCGTCTCTCTGGTCAGCGAAATTATTGATAAGAGCACTACGTATACCGTTCCAGTCGTTAGGTATGCCATTAGTATTAATTAGGCGGGCGGCGGGCCCTGTGACTTTATTCAAAACCTCATTTAAAAGAGCTAATTGATTTATCTTAGGTTGCCCTTCACCATACTGATTCACTAACTGGTCACATAATTTTATAAATCTTGTGAGAACGTTCGAGTTTCCGTCAAAGTTCGGAACTAAACGTAGCGCCTTTAAGATGTTATCTAAGGCAGCCATATTATAGTTTAAATCTAAATTAATATTACGTCTAGAATCTATAATGTTTTCTCTAATACTAACTAACCTAGGTTTCCTTGATTGTCGTGGATGAAAAATCTTGGAGGTTTTATAATTAACTAACTATAAGGATTTACACATAAGGTAGGTAAGCAATCACTAAAAAAAATTCAGTGTACTTACATGAACATGTCGATTTTCATTGAGCGGTATCGAAGTCTGGATCTCCGGTGCAGCCTCGTGGTTCAGGATCTCCCGGTACGACGTTGAAAGTCTATCGAAAGCGAACGCGATGCGATTACCGAATTATCGCAATACGACCCGGGAATCCTACCGACTGCGCCAATTACGTAAGCTGCAACCGGAGGACTAAAAAAAAACCGAATTATAAAATATAAATTTATTAAAAGAAAGAATTACATATAATTACTTAATAGCAAATCTTAACGTAATGACCCGATCGATGTGTATATCGAAGTGCCGGTGCGCGGTCACGTAACCACATTCGTGGTGCCTCGTGGTTGGAGTCAGCACTTTCCCCCACCTGGCTGTTTCTAAGTGGCGATGCGCACGCGTCGTCCACGTGCTCTGCGTCAGCACTTTACTTGTTAGCGCTCGGTATAACACGTGTATATACTAATACTTATCTATTTATTTATTTTATTTAAGTATATATATGACCGCTGGTTAGCTGAAAGAAAATGCTTTATAGCATTAAGCTCGCCAGTGTACAAACAAAAAAAGTGCAATAAAGTATTCATTCATTCATTCACCTATACAGAACATATTACACCTTATAATAACAAGAAATGAAGATAATTAAATACGCTTCCGTAGTTTGGTCTCCCTATTACTCAATTCATATAAATAATATTGAACGAATTCCGACACGATGTTTAAAGACACTATGTCTTAGACATGGGATGCTAAGAAAATTCCTTAGGCATCTTGAATATGCTCAATATGTTAAAATCTTATCATTGTCTAGCAGAAGGTAAGCAAGTGAATTAACTTTACTATATAAAATAGTTAATTATATTATAGACTGTCCATAATTACTATATTTGCTTAATTTTAACACTAACTTTCGCGACCGCTGCAAAAGACTGTTTCATATTCCTTTTTATAAAATAACGTTTCTTTTAATAATCCGATTGTTAACACGTGTCGCTCATATAATACTATCACTAACTGTATCTCCTGCTGTGCCGATATCGACATAGATATATTTCATCTTAGTCTGAGTAAATTTTGTCACATAGTCCATAACACACCTCTCTCTGCCGGCCTTGGTTAGGTCCATGATTGACAGCGAGAGGTCAAGGAATGCAGTACTCGCCTTCTGCGAAAACGTCCTCCAGCAAAAAGAGGAAGCCGAAAGGCTAAGGGAAAGGCAGCCAGATGCCCCGGTAATCCGACGACGAAGAGTCGGCCGCGGGCGGAGGAGAGGCGTTAATGCACCTCATGCATTGCCTCCCTAAACAGCCTTCAAGGTGACGGACGCGGGGGCGTCCGTTGCCGCACAATGAAGGCCCGCGATGCGAAGCACGGTCTCGGCCGCCGCTTCAATGGAAGCAGGAGGGAGGAACTCCTCTCTCGAGGCGTGGGTCCCCCGTTCGACCATCTACGGGGATCCAAGCGCGTGACCAAGGTCTGGAGGAGCACGTGCTCACCGCCAACCCTCGGCCCTGGATCACATACGCGCAAAGGCGGCACAGGAGTTTTTAGTGGGTAAGAGTCCCACATAACCCTCGCGCTGTCCCCCGGCAGCGTGAGGTGTATCCAATGTAGGATTTTCTCCTGTATAAAAAAAAAAAAAAAAAAAGGTTTTCTCCTGAATGTATACTATAATAAAACTGTAACATAGCCAAATCTGTACATTAAATATTTTTTGAAAATTATAATCGGCATAGACTTTGTTATCGATATAGAAGCCAAAAATAAACCTTTTAAAATTTTTGTCTGTCTGTCTGTCTGTCCCTGTGAACACGCATCACCCTGAAAGTACTCAACCGATTGTGACGAAATTTGGCACAGTGATAACTAATATTACAAGATTACATCTAGGATACTTTTTGTCTCATAAAACGCAAGGGATTCTCCAGAATCTGCCTGTTTGTCTGTCCCTTTGAACACGTATCAATCTGAAAGTACTGAACCGATTTTCACGAAACTTGGCACAGTGATAACTAATTTTACAAGGTTACATATAGGATACTTTCTCATAAAACGCAAGGGATTCTCCAGGATAAAGGACGAAAGTCAAAAATTTGTAATTAATTAAATTCTTGACGGATTTTGGTAAATTTTCTTTGTGCTATATATAGCAGACAGATTAGCTAAAAATTTAGCTATATGGGAAATATAGCTACTTTAAAAAAAAAACAAAAAAATGACCGCTGGGTTCCAAACCGTCGACTCCGTCGGACCATATAATGCCCAGTACGTTATAACTGAGCTACGGCTATATGACAACTCTGTGCGTAATTATCAACCACATATGAAAAATATGTGTAAACGAAACTGTCACTTATATGTTGTTACATTTATTTTATTGTATAAAAAATGTTTGCTAAACAAAGGTGACAAGATTTTTTCGTGAAACATAAACCTAAATAATAGTTACATTGCATTGTAGAAGATGAATCTCAATTAGAGTTCTATCAGTACGTGTGTTGTTTCGATATTCGATAAAATTAGTTTTTCAAATATTGTTGAGTCTTGAAGTACTTGGGTTCAGGTTTGTGAATCTACTATTAAAATAATCAGTTGAGGTGTTTGCAGTTACCATACTATTTTCTATTTATACGAATATTATAAAGAGAGGTAAAGTTTTGTTTTAGAAGAATGCTTGGTACTACTGATCTAATTTCAAAAATTCTTTCACTGTTAGAAAGGTATATTATGTCAAGTTCATTATCTCAGTGAAAAGGCTGATTTATATGTCAAAAGTAAAATAAATTTGACAAAATTAAGATTGAATGCAGATTTCATGTATACTTTACAAATTCTTATAAAACAAACAATAAAACAAAATGGAAATTTAATGTAGATAAAGTTTAATTTTTACAGTATGTTAAGTGATGAAGTTACAAGGGGTACTGGAAAGACATTTATCGGCAATATATGTAAGTTAGTTTTGTCCTTCATTGGACACTTTAGGTAATGCTGCGAACAGGTTCTAGTCTTATTTTAAAAGATTTCTCACATACCAACTCACAAACTCTAACTCTTTATAATATGAGTATGGTGACGCCGTCGCGATGGTCGACGTCACCGAAGGGTGCGGGCGTGTGCGGGGATTTCTATGCTAAATTTAAGTGGACTGTATATGCGGGGTTGCTAAATTTGATATTCAACTATTGCGATCAGTTACGACTAGGGAGACAAAGATAGGAAGGAAACTTGGCACATACCTCGCGACGATGTAGTCTCCACGTGGCTAGCCGGCTACGTGATTCTCGTTTCTTGCCACCGAGTCTTCTCTCACACAACACTTATTGTTTATAATGTATGTCGGCACGTATGTAGCGATGCATTTATTTCTCACTCGACCATGCAAAAACTCAAAATGTTAGCATGCGGTGCGGACTACACAACAATCACGATGCGATAGCAAACGAAACACAACAATGGCCGCCCCGCGTCCGTCGCGGCCCACCACACTCGCAGCCGCAATCGAACTAACGGCGCGGGCGTCGCGCTCGCGGCGAATAAGCATGTGCCATAGTTAAAGGGAAGCGGGGGTGGCGGGGTGGCGTAATCTGATCGCAATTAATTGGTCGGGCTTCAAAGTGGCGTGATTTAATCCATAATGCGAGAATTTCCAAATATACATAAAGCGGCGCAACCAGAGTATGAGTGATAATCTTATATGTAATGTTAAAATTTGTTGCATATTATCTGTTTATTATGTGTTCAAGATTACAAAGCAGGAATTAATAAAAACTCACAGATTGTTGTTAATGTGGGAAAATGATAATTTTGGAGTGTTCATTTTAATGAAGTTTGAATAGAAGAAGTTTTCCAACAGAAACAGCTATAATTGTTTTATTGTTTGAATCATTTGTAACTTCTGGAATTCCGTTTGCAAATAAATTTGATTAAATATTGTGAACAGATATATCAAATGATACAATTTTCAACGCAATCAAGATTTTGTGCAACTTGTGTAAACATTATAAATATTGGATTCAGTGTACTAATTCATTCGTAAATTGAGTATAGATAAAGAATATGTAAATAGGAAAAAAAATTTTATTTTAACAAAAACTGATTATCTCTTCTGAGAGCGGGTAATTAGTTTGACTTCGCCATATCAAGGATGTTCTAATTTGATTTGAATTATACATTGAAGTTCAAAAATTTCGAATCCTACAAATACATTGCTATTGTACATATATTATATACATTGTCAGATAATGAATAGCTTAAAATTTTCATGTTTTTCTTATATAGGGTAAGTCATAAATTATACTCTATATATTATTCTGACATATTATCTATATTATTGTAAACTTTCATCAAAATTGTTTTAATAATTTTTGCGTGAAAGAGTTACAAGCATCTATCCATCCTCGCAAACTTTTTCGCTTATAACATTTACAATGAATATATCTTTAAGATGTATCGCCATGAATGTATCTTTAACATTATTAATAAGTTATAATTTTACTAAACCGTAGTATAATATTAATAAGGTCTTATTTTTATTACAGATGAATGTAATCTTTTGTCACGAATATATGTTAATGATGGATATCCACTTTCCGAATTCACGCGAATACATACCAGAGAGATGGATTGCGGACGAGAATGCTTCGATGTATTATGGAAATGCTCATCCTTTCGTTTACATGCCTTTCGGATTTAGAGCTCGAACTTGTATAGATATGATACTATATCGTTTTTAAGTTAACATGTATCTCTATATACCTTTCACACTGAAAAAATTTACTGTTCCCGAGGAAAGAACAAATCTACATTGACACGGGCGAAACCGCGAACAAAGGCTAGTTTCATATAACATTTTTACAATGCCAAATATGTTTCGAGTGTTTATGACAACAATTATAATAAATGAAATATATATTCATGAAGTGATTTAATTAAATATCCTTAAATACAAAATTGTAAGGTCCCTTGACATAATTCAAGTGAGTTGCATTTATCTGCGGCGGTGGGCCAATCCAATCGACCTCAAAATTTTCTATGACCTTCGTTAGAAACGTTTCCATATTCAAGTCCACTATACGTCGACCTGTGAAATATTTTTTTTTTAGTAGACGGCATCTACTCTTTGTATTTATTACTGTTTACTACAGATCAACTTCAAAATTAATGCCAATTGTTAAAGTAAATTGAATATTAAAAACAATGGTTTATATTTTAACTAGCGGGCCCGGCAGACGATGTCCCGCCCTGAGTATAAAAAAATCCTTGACAAATTATATACTAAAACCTTCCTCATGAATCACTTTATCCGCTGGTGAAAACCGCATGAAAATCCGAGTAGTTTTTGAGTTTATCGCGAACAGACAGACAGACAGACGCGGTAGGGGACTTTGCTTTATACTATGTAATGATGTATGTAGTGTAATATTGTAAGCAAAGTATATTTTTTCTTTTAACGTCGCAGGCGAAGACGGCGGTAATATCTAGTATATAATGATATATCTAGACTATACACATTATACAAATAACTAAAAAAGGTCCTTATGTATATGCAAATATAGTCAACAAATTATATAGGAAAACAAGCCAATGAATAATTCGTATCTTATGAAGTTCAGAAAATGTCTTGTTTTGATCGAAATGTTAAAAATACATTTAGGATTTATGAATTTCAATGTTCAACGTGGTATAAATGTTGGCAACATGAATGAGTTAAAAATATTACAGTATCTGACCTATACAAGTTCGAGCACCGAATCCGAAAGGCATGTAAGCGAAAGGATGCGCCTTTCCATAATACATAGGATCATTCTCGTCCACAATCCATCTCTCTGGTATATATTCTCGTGGATTCGGAAAGTGGATATCCATCATTGACATATATTCGTGACAAAATATTACATTCATCTGTAATAAAATTATTAGACCTTATTACTATTACATTACGGTTTAGTAAACTTCTAACTTATTAATATTGTTAAAGAGACATTCATTGTATTAATGTTATAAGCGAAAAAGTTTATGACGATATATAGATGCTTGTAAGTCTTTCACGCAAATATTATTAAAATAATTTTGATCAAACTTTACAAAACATAGATCATATATCAGAATAATATCATTACATAGTATAAAGCAAAGTCCCCTACCGCGTCTGTCTGTCTGTCTGTCTGTTCGCGATAAGCTCAAAAACTACTGAACGGATTTTCAAGCGATTTTCACCAGTGGATAAAGTGATTTATGAGGAACGTTTTGGTGTATAATTTGTCAAGGATTTTTTTATTATCAGGGCGGGACAACGTCTGCCGGACCCGCTAGTATAGGATATAATTTATGATTTTTAAATACATTGTATAAACAACGATAAGTGCCAAGTACTCTTGAAGGAAATACTTTATCTGAAACCTATCGAGGCGTGCGCTACACAAACTATAATTACTTATACTAAGCCGCGGGTGAATCTTAGTTTGACACAGTTGTTAAAAACTTTTATAAATATACCGAGTCGATTAAATTTATCACTAAGATCTAAAGTATTCCCATTATATAAAATCACAATTAGAATCAAACGTACTTAAATACAAAAGTAACCCCCTATGTATACGAGTGGAAAAAATAACCGTTTCCAAAATGTTTTATTGATAACGCTAAATAGCTACTAAACATAAAAGAAAGTCGGTTGACACATATAGAAAACAATACTGAAATATCCATCGTCAGTCGCCACTGTCATGCCGGCCTATGTATAAATCTCAAACTTTATATAATAATCTATAATGACGATGCTGGCTTATACTTACCGTGTTGCACACCTATGTTTCAGACTTAGCAAAACCAGTAATAGTTTCTTAGGTAATAATGTTAGGTTTTACAATAAAGTCCCAAAACATATTACCGATTTGCCGGACTGTAAATTTAAGCGCCATGGAAAGCAGGTTTTAGTGCCGAAGGCTATTATAGAGTGGATCAATATGTGAACGATGGTAATGTCTGGAATTGACTCCTCTCTGTGCATCCACTAAAAATGGTATTGTAACGTATAATGTATTCGAAATATATATATGTTAAAAAGATGTACCCGATCGAGTTTCTTGCCGGTTCTTCTCGATGACTGGGTTGTTTTCCGAACCGGTGGTAGTTTTGACGTTCATAAGCGCACTATTAGGGCCTAAACTGAATAAAATATTTTTGATTTGATTTGATTTTCATGGAGTAACGTAGATTCTAATCCTTGTGAATTAACTGGAGCATTCCGTGAAGGAGAACATCGGGATCAGACCATACTATCGTAGTAGCGCTTTTTCTAAGCACGCCTGGCTAGCTACTTCCGTCTATTTGAAAATCTGTCACATATAAGTGTGTTCTAGTATAAGTACTTAAAACCTAGTCACGTGGTCATTCAATATAAGGTAACATTCAAAACCTATAAAATAGAAAAAAAAGTTATTTATGAATGCGTACTGACTCCTTTAGGTATCTCATAACCCATAACTTCATAGTCTTTAGTGGTTTGTCTTATATTCAAACCAACTGCGGGCATAATTCTCATAGATTCTTTAATACAAGCCTTCAAATAGAGTCTTCCTTCGGTAGGATTCTTTAATGCTTGTCTTAACTTGTGCTGTTTTTCTCGATTAGTTGCCAGCAAATACAGAAATCCCATCGTTGTATTTGATGTCTGTAAATTTATTTATTCACATAAATATGTCAACAAGTTCATTTAATCTATTATAACTAAATAATATATATTAAACTAGGCTATAGATGGCATTAACAACGATTATATTATTTTAAGTGTTATCAATTATTCTGCTGTGCTATTGGATAATTTGTTATTTTATATTATAACAATACAATCATAACACTGGTCTGCAACAAAATTCTCCTTCAAAAAATTATGTCATAAATATGAAGATTTTGATGCTCTGAATCTGTTCCCGATAGCCGATTTTTTCTATCAAGTCTAGATTTTTCGATATGGTTTTTTTTTTCAAAATATCATAAATTGAGTTTTTATTCGTTTTATGCATTCACATCGTATATATATATACGAAATAGGTTTTTGTCGTAAGAGAAAGAAGGAAAGTACGGAAAATGATTTCTCTGGAAGTACATATGAAGCTGCACAGTATTTACTGTGACTTTACAACAGCTAGTTGAAAACTTGTCTTTTACTAGTTTACGTTCTATATCAAATACTTTAGTGAGTTTTACACAAAATTCATACTATATGTATATTTTTTTTAAGTATTTTATGTTTAAGTTATCCATTTTTCTATGAACAGACATAATAAATATAAAATAGATTTTTTTAATGAGTTCCATTCATTTTTAGGTTATGAAATGCCGCGCACTTGTAAGAATTCTACAGACAGTTCTTAGAGAGCTATGACAAATAACGTTTTCAATTCGAAGTTGAACGAAGCTGAAAAAAGCTTGGTTGGCTTTTGTAAAAGTGTGTAATAATTCTCTTGGTACCTAATACAAAAGCTTACAACTACCGACAAGACATTCGAGAGCTTCTTTCTGCTTATAAAGCTTTAGGATGCAATATTTCACTCATAATTAATTTGGACTAGCATGTAGACTTTCGGACAATCTCTTTGTAGTATCAGATGAGCATGGTGAAAGGTTTCCTAAGGATATTATGTATATTTAAAGACGCTACAGAGGAAAATAGTCAGCAGCAATGCTTGTTGACTTTTGTTGGTCTATTCGCCGGGAAACTTCCACGGAAACTATGAAAAGAAAAAAAACTACAAATTAACTTGAATTATATTACCCTAATGAGATAAATATACTGGTATTTCTATAACTTGTGACTGTAAAAAAAAAAAAAAATACAGTCGAATTGATAACCTCCTCCTTTTTTGAATTCGGTTAAAAAATTAGCATTTTTCGCTGTAGAACTTAGACCGTAGTCTTTCTTCACTTTCTTGTAATTGTTGCTATGTTGATAATACGTTTTTTAATGAAATGGACATTGTATTTAAAATATATGTGCTGTATTTATATGCATGTTAAATTCCGTGTTTAGAGCACCAACTATAATGTTATCATGCATAAAAACAATCAGGAGATAAAAAAAAATTTTTTTGCAGACCAGTGTAATTAAAATAATATTGTATTGTGATTATGAGCAACGTCAAGTGCTCTCATTTACACATCTATTCGGTTTCGGTTTCTCAAAAGAACATAGTTCACTTAAATATTCCTAACATAATAATCATTAATAATCTTTAGTTAATCATTCAATGCTACAAAAAGAACAAAAATCATTTAGTGGTTACTGCATAAGGCTTGCTTGTTCACACTTCACGGTAAAACGGGCTAACCAAAATGAAAACATATCAACAGCAGAATAATCACATGTTTCACAATCTGTTATCCATCTCGTTAATAGGTAATAATGGATAGTAAAGCTTTTAGTGATTTCTTCATAGTTATGTGCACTACATAAGAAATGTAACTATACTGAAAACTATATGAAAATGAGTATTATCTGTTATTCGATTGTGACGAAAAACATAATAATAAGATACTGATCCGATCAAGGCACTCCGCAGGAGTATTTGCACAGTTATTGATGAATCAGCCCTATGTAAATACAGTACTGTATAGTTGCCAGTATTGATTGCATACCTCAAAGGTAATAATGTGAGATCATATTAAATCTGTAAACTACAGAAGTCTATACATTTTGAATCCTTTATCAATTACATACAACTTTGTATACCCACCGTATCGATGCCAGCTATAAGCATATCATAGCTCATAACTAATGCTATTTCTTCATCTATTTGCAGAAGTTTTTCCAATATACTGAGATCTCCATCTGTATTGTTTTCTTTGACTTTATATTTTTCCAAAGCTCTTCTAGTATAATATTTGGTTATACTGAAAAGGGGATTATTTTATATTTATGTGTATACTAGCTGATTCTCGCGCACTTCGCTGGGCATTAAAAATATGACAAATAATCAATTCAGTTCAAAAAATAAGTAGCGTAGAGCCATTTACGAATAATTCCACATCAAAGAGTCATAGTTCTATGCCTATATGTTCAGTAGTTTTGACGTGATTGAACCTCAAAAGAACTGTATTTTCACTAAATATATACAGAAAACCGAATTTTGGTATATATATTAAATAGAAATCCAGCGAGCCTGGCGGACGTTGTCCCGCCTTGATAATGAAAAGAAACCTTGACAAATCACTTTATCTACCTGTGAAAACAGCGAGAAAATCCGTTTAGCAATTTTTGAGTTTATCGCGAACAGCCGGACAGACGTGTCACCGGACTTTGTTTTATAATATGTAGTAATTGACAACTACAACAATGTATATTAATGAGAGACATTTCTAAGTATAAGTATTGTATGACGTATATACTTTATTATCCACCCAGTAAAAAGCTGTTATTTTGACATTACAAAAAGACGTTTAAATTATAATTATTTGAGCAGATTATTACGGATTACTCACCTGTCAATATTCGCATAAACTCTCATCGCTTTCTTGAATGCTTTAGTAGGATAGTACCTCCATAGACTTGGTTTGTAATCTAATTCATCGGAGATTTTAATAAATTCTTGTATGCATTCTATAAGTTTTGAGACTCTAGGATCTTTCACAATATTTATGTCCAAGCAGTTGAGACGTGTACCCAGGGCTATGACACCTATCGATTCGAGTGCCCATAAATTCATTTCCTTGTCAAATTGTCCCCTTATCTTGTTATTTTCATCTCGCAGATATCTCCATCTGTTAAGAGTAAAACAAAAAGGTATTTTATGAAATCTTATAGTACTACTTAGATCTGTATTTTGTTAAATACGCTTTGCGGTTTCATCCTCTTAATTTTTCGCCGCGCTTCGTCACTAACACAAAGTCAATCTGTAGGCCCTCCGCTCGGAGTGTAGCAAACCGTACTTTTACGTACTTTCACAAACTGCACTTTTCAGTGCGTCCTGGCATTCTCCGTGTTTGGCGTGTCGTCGCTTCGCGTTCCAGGATTCCAGTGCGTCGTGCTTGAGTACGTCGTACTTCGCTTCGTGGTTCGTGCTTCGTATCTTTGCGCCGATCAAGAAAGAAGTGTTAGGGTTTCCCCCTAGGCACTGTAGGTCCCCTGTAAGACAATCCACATCGCCCACAGCTCTCCTGGTCCGGACTCGGGATAGTTCGTTAAATTAAAAAGGCGCAAACCCTGCCCCTCCGGCAGAGAGGCTTTTAATGTCTTCCTCTGCCCCGCTCCCCTCCTCAGGCACCTGTATGGCCCAGTTAGACTGCCTCGAGTGCGAACATGTTCGGTTTCGCGAATTCGTCTCCAATTGCTGCCCGAAAGCTGTCTCGGAGTACGATCGCTTCTGTAGGAAAAAGCGCGTATCATCCAAAACGGCTGTCCCCCGCTCACAGTCCCTGCCAATCCAGTCTTTCCTATGAGTAACTCTTTCTCCCTGCTCTCGCAGGAAAATCCGACTGTTGAAGAAGCAGATATCCTCTACGCTCTCGTCTCAAACGAGGAAGGCTTCGATATGGAGCAAGATCCCGCGAAAGATGGCTTCACCACCGTTTCGCGCCGCCAACGCCATAACCGCGCGAACCCCTCTTCCGATAGTGAAGGCTTTAAACCTCCAAAACTACTGAACGTAGATAGCGCTAAAGTGCCGAAAATGACGCCCACGCCGTCTAGACCGGTTTCGTCTCAAGTTGCGGGTTTTGCAATTTCGAGTAAGATTCACAGCCCATCGCCTCCCGTTACGATTCAGGACCAGACGTCCTGGGTCGACATTGCTCATCTGCTCGAAGTAGCAGAAATTCCTTATCCCTCCGCTGTGAATACCCCTATCGATATTCAGGTGAAGGTGGCAACCTCAACCGACCACCACAATCTAACTCGCTTCCTTCGAAAAGGAAAGTTCGGGTATTTCACCCACGCGCTCGAAGAAGAGCGTCATCTCCAAGTTGTCATGCATAGAGTCCCCGCTGAGATCCCAATCGATGATATCTCCGATGATCTCAACGAGCAAAAATTTCCCTGTTCGTGAGGTTTATAGCATGCGCCACCCGCACACAAAGGCACCTATCAACTTGGTGTTGGTCGTTCTGGATCGCACTAAGGAAGGAAAGAAAATCTTCAATCTCTGGACCCTCTGCGGCCTCTCCGGCGTTATCGTCGAGCCGCTGCGCAAAACGTCCGTACCCTCACAGTGTCACAACTTTCAGGTAGAAGGACACACAGCACGTAACTGTCGCCCGCATCCCAGGTGCGTTAAGTGAATCGGCGATCATTCCACCAATTAATACTCCCGCACTACGACTTCTACTGACCCTCTGAGCTGTGTTTTGTGCCGCGGCCAGGTACATACCGCGAATTATCACGGTTGTCTTCGCACCTCGCACACAAAATGTCCCTGCTACCCTAGGCAGGTTTCTCTGTCTAAGGCGCCCGCCACCTCCGCCCGCTCGTCGACTTCCGCTTCTCATGTCTGCAGAGGCTTTAGCAACCCCCCCGCATGAGATCGTCAGGTGTCGTGGGCTCCTAAGATCACATCACAGCCCAGTACTCGATCTTAGGCGGCTAAGCATGTACAACAGCAGCCTGCTTTTACCTTTTCCGGCATAGATTAGCTCGCCCAATTGCTACTCGTACACCAGATATCCGAAGTCGTCGAGTTTACCGCGATGATCAACAATAATTCGAAGCAAAGTCTCATAAACGCAAACTCTAGTTTTCACTTCATCACGGCTACGACAAGCCTCGCGCGCGCCGCAGTTTCGATTAAATTCGTTTAAATAAATCTTTTTAGTAAAGATAGAATAAATCCGCGCGTTTATGTCTATATTTCCCTAAAACGACTGATCATTAGGAGTAAACCTTGTTTGTTATTTTAAATTCGATTTCGGCGCCGGCGCCGTTTGATTATTATTTCTCTCTTAACATGCGTTTTTGCGTCCACGCTCGCGAGTCACTCTCACACGCCGCCGTGATGGAAGGCCCCTCATTCGATCCCGCACATACATTGCGTTTCTCCCGGTAGCATCTCGAGCCTTCCCGGATGGAGTCCTCGAGCTGTTACTACCCGCGATACAGTTACTCACCTACATCACTTGTACCCACATGAGATCACCTCACATACGTACACTCTTTACACACATATTGGAAGGGTTTTGTTTTTCCCCTTATCGAACAGTGAGTAGTTTAGTTCGTTTCACATCCAATATACACGTATATGTATATATAATATATGTGTATATATGTGAATGTATATATGTGAATATATGTATGAATAGCTTAGAATAGTTGAGCTACGTCAGGCAAAAAAAAAATATAAAGTAATAAAACACAATTTAATTTTCACCCAGATAAAGTATATAGTTCTCGTGCTATATTAATCGTAATAACATATGCACGTGAAAGAAGTCGCAAGCACTACTTATTTTAACATAAAGAAGTTATACTTACCTCGCAATAGTATCTAACGCTACTTCATCGATAGATTTCCCGTAAATTTGGATAACTTTAGGCAGCATCATTGCTGGATTTACTTTACTTCGAAATTGTCTCCACTTTTCGCTTTGTCTGAAAATAGTTTTTTTTTTGTAATTGATGAAATAGTAAATATTTTAGTAGAGACCTTAATAATGTAAAATTTCCTGTAATGTAAAATTTCTTCCCGGTGGAATAATATTATAAATCAATCAATACATGGAACTATTTTTTAAACCAACATTAGTAAATACCATTACTATAAATTCAAACCAAAACGCATGTAGTAATCTATACTAATATATAAAGCTGAAGAGTTTGTTTGTTTGGTTGAACGCTATGATCTCAGGAACTACCAGTCCGATTTTAGAAAACCCTTCGGTTTTAGATAGCTCATTTATCGAGGAAGGCTTGAGGCTATATATCACCACGCAAAAATCAATAGGAGCGGAGCACCAATGAAGAATGTTTCAAAATCGGGCACTTTTTTCCTTTTGTGAGATATCGTTAGGGTTAATATTATATACGTTGCGATGGTAACGTGGTAAGTTTCTATCGCAAACATTGTCAAAGTTTATTTTGTTTTCCTATTCAAAATTTGTTATCTATTACGTATTATAAAAATAAAGTTTGTGTATGTACAATTAAAATAACAACTTTTTGATGAATGTATATGGCTACAAATAACCAAAAAATTTTTTTAAATATTTTGTCTATATTTTTATATTTTGTCTGTTTGTTTGTTTGTTCCGAGTAATCTCCAAAACGGCTGGACCTATTTTAACGGGAATTTTACTGGCAGATAGCCAAAATTATAGCGGTTGACATATTGTACTTTATTTGTCCGCGGCTTCGTCCGCATTGCTATTTCCAAAATGGTTAGACCGATTTTCATGGGATGTTCACTGGTAGATAGCAGACCTCATAAAAAGTAATTTAGGTTTTTTTTATTTGCCTTCGGCCGCAGTGCAATATCCGTAATGCTTGAACTGATTTTCACGGGGCTTTCGCTGGCAGATAACTCACCTTATAAGAAGTATCTTAAACTATTTAATTTTGTTACTCAAGACTAACGCAATAAAACTTCCGCAATATTCTACTATCTCCTAATCGGTTGGACCGATTTTCACGGGACTTTTACGGGCAGATAACTAGCGAGCTCGAAAGACGTTGTCCCGCCCTGATAATAAAATGAAAACCTTGACAAATTATACCTAAACCTTCCCCATGAACCGTTCTACCTACTGGTGAAAACGGCATGAAAATCCATTCTGTATTTTTTGACTTTATCGCGAACAGATAAACAGTCAGACCACTTTGTTTTACACTATGAAGTGATGAACTGTTACCTGCGCATTCGTTCGTGTGAAATTAATAAAAATAAATTGTTCACTGTAAACACGCGTGTGAGACGTGCGCTGTACTGGACTCCAAGAATAAATGTATGTAATTTGAATTATATTATCATTTTGGTCAATTTGGCGGCCATTTTGTTTTATTTACCGCGTTTGCATCTACATAACTCAGTGATTATATCAATGTATAAGAATAAAACAATTATATCGACAATATGGGCATGTTATATCTATATAATAAACAATTTAAAACATATTGTTCGATAATGTATAGTTTAAAATTTTCAATACATTCTTATATAGTGTTAGTGAGCACTGAGGGTGGTATATAGAAGGTGCAAGGTATGTTGCTGATGATAAATCCCATCCCATTCGATATACTATTCGTATTCACATATCTAATGTACATGTTACATGTTACAGTAGATGGCGTGCGTGTCGTAGTAACAAATGTTTTTGAAAAAGTATTTCTGTCATGTACACACCTACTTACAATTTTACATTTCTTTAATATATTAAAAAAAACGTGTGCGGAGCCGCGGGAGTTAGCTAGTTGTTAGAATATAAAAGAAAATGTTTGTACAATTCTAACAAAAATGAAAAATTTGGCCTAAAATATCTTCATATAAAAAGTGAGTAGAAGACAGCAAGATCTTCAAAAATATTGACAGATTGAAATTCAATTACGTAGTTGGCATTTTATTTAATTGAATAGTCGTATTGTAAACGAAGTACAACAATGCGAAGCCAGGGCAGACAGCTTGTAGAAGGAGGCGGCGGAGAGGGCCCGCGAGGAGAACCCTCTGAGCGGTCCTCTCCGCCAACGGAGGTCCGGCAGGACGAGGCGGCAGTTTGCCGGTGGGTCCTTCTTCCCATTGCACAGGTCCGGCAGACGGAAGAGACGTCCGGTGTGCACACGGTAGTCTCCGGGCGGCCGCGTTTTTCTGCTGCTGGGCCCACCGCTGGGGCGGCCCGATCAAGTCTGTAGATATCTCGTGTTGCCTCAATTATAGCGGCAAATGTACACCGTGAGGTTTTAGTCAGACATAACTCATTCTCTCCACCGGGAGGGTGGGTATCCATAAGATATTTCCTCAAGTAAAAAAAGGCAGACAGCTAGTTTAATATAAAAAAAAATCACTATTCCATTAAAACACCTAGTGTATAAAGAAATTGATTACACAGCGAAACCTTGATAAGTGGACCCTGGGTATGTGAGAAACCTCTGTTATCGATAATTACAATGACGTTCGGACACTTTTGCATTGAAATATCTCTATTACTAGACATTTTCAAACCTTTGTAAGTGAGGCTTGATTTCTTAGATTTATTCGACCTCTATAATTGAGACTTTGTAGCTTAATAGCTTAAAATAATAGTTTATAGACTCTCCTTCACTTTACAAATAAGACAACTGTCATGTTAACCTGCCTATTTGGGAAACGGGTTAAATGAAAAGCCTCTTTAAGTGTTAAAAAAATATAGATCCCTTCAGGTCCTACTTATCCAGGTTTCACTGTAATACTCACTCAGTGACCAATCCTGTTGTGTTTAATGCATGTTCTTTAGGTTTGTTATGGTATCTCCGATAATATTCAAAAGTAAAAAATCCCAGCCGGATTGGATTCCAGTTTTCCCCGCGATAAATCTGAATTATACATTTATACAGTAATTATGATATAATAATAAAAAAAAGTCTACGGTTAGGGGATACTACTACAGTCAGGTTAACAGAGCCCTTGAGTTTGTTGACAAGTGCTCGCTCCATTAGTCCGATGAAGGTGTGAAGGGCCCATCAGACCAAAAGCGTTAGTTAAAAACACGACCGAACCGAACTTACCCTAATTGTGACATTTTTCGGTGTTTTGCGTTCTGAATTAGGCAATGTCAATGTTGTCAACCATACTTTATATTTTTGCATAAAAATAAATTATATACGAAAATACTTTATTTGGGATGTTTAGAAAATAAGCCTTATTTAGTCTATATGACTGCGACATCCGTTTTGAGTGAGTGTTTTCCGGTATACTTACTATTAATGCTAAATACTAGTTTTACTCATGGCTTTGTTTTGCGTTAATATATATTTTGAATATTAATTACAAACCATATTATTCGGCGATAGTAAAACTTTCTTTAGGTGAAAGATTTTTTCTAATCGGTTAAGAATTTTTTTAGTCTATCCATAGCAAATAAAAAAAAATTTTTTAGCTCTTTATTAACGCATTAAGCATTTTTAGTAGGTACTTTAGAAAAAAATTTTTTGAATCTAATCTTGTCTAAGATATAAGGATAAGATACTAGATCTCTCGGTTGTAGTCGTGGTTTTTGTATTCCACTGTACTTACGATCAGATCAGTAAAATAGCAGTCTCAGTTTAACTTACCTTAGCGGTATTTTCCGCATCAAATAGAAACAGAGCATCGGGCTTGAGAACTGCATTTACCCGTACAATTGGTCCATATGTTTGAAACAAGTGATCCAACAAATTGTATCCTTGTTTATTGGACAACGAACCTAAAAATATTAATCGAATGTATAATTTATATAGTTATTTCTAAAAAACAAATATTGAAAAACGTGTCAATCTTGATAATTATTAGCTTATTGTTATGACACAATGTATTGTAAACAACACCGTAAATGTGGTAGTGTGTTTGTATATTACGCGTTATAAGCCTTACCTATTAAACCAATAATTTATATACCCATTGAAATGGGTCCCATTGAAATGGGTACAGAAAAGGGTAAAAGGTTACTTTTGATCCACAAAAAAGATGTTCTCGGGAGACATGTCAAATTTACTTTTATGTGAGTGAAGCATTGGGCATAGCTTGTAAACTATAATTGACATTGTTATATTGTAATATCACGTATACTCGTAATTAATTATAAACATACTAATTATAAGCTTTTGCGCGCAACTTCACACGGGAGAATATACATTTGACCTCATCTTTGGGAAGAATATTTTTTTCGGAAACAAAAGTTGATACATATGCATATGGTGGCTTTTCTGAACGACAGATATTTTTATTCGCTCGCAACCCTGACAAAAGGAACCCACTTACAACAACAGCTAACGGTTTTTGGCGGGATCTTGGTATGCCATGTAGTGGTCTTTATATTTTATCCATAATCCTGTATTATTGGGCTCTATATTGTGTAATGTTGGTGGTGCGTTACGTAATATAGTTTGTTTATTATGCATAAGTGAAGTGAATGGAAAATAATACCACGGAGCATGAATTCTCACTTGCCACAAAAACTCCCAGGAAAGTTCTAACAAGATGGCCACCATCTTGTTAGTTCATTGAAATTATATCGAGAAACTTGTAATATCGTTGCTCACTTGACGATGGCAGTAATAGTCTATGAGAAAACTGGTTGACAAAAATAAAATAGAAGAAGAAGAACAACAGCTAACAACAAGAAGCGTCGCTTGGGTTTAGCATTACTAAGTACGTTATATTAGGTCTTTACCTATGAAATTGCCGTTTTGTATGAAAAAATTGAAACGAATTTTTTTTATGTATTTTTTATTTGTATTAATTGAAGTAATCACCCATGCAATGAATGCATCTTTGCCAACGCAGTGCCAGTTTATTGATGCCCTTCTTAAAGAAATCAGCTGGACGGGAGGCAACAAATTCTTCAAAGGCATTTTGTACTGCCTCTCGGGTATTGAATTTTTTTCCCGCCAAGGAGTTATCCAAATTCTGGAAAAAGTAGTAGACTGTAGGCGCAAGGTCTGGTGAGTAGGGCGGATGACGGAAAACTTCCAACCCCAGTTCTTGCAACTCGGAGATCGTGCAGTATGAGGTCGCGCGTTGTCGTGCAGGAGCAGCGGAGACGAGCGATTGACCAATGCTAGTTGGACATGTGCCAGCTTCTCCATCATTGTGTTCAGTTCTTCACAGTACACATCTGCAGTAATGCTCACCCCGTTTAGTAAGAAGCTGTGATGAATCACACCGGCGCTAGACCACCAAACAGTGACCATCACTTTTCTAGGGATAAGTTTTCAATTAGGGCATTGTTTAGGTGCTGAACCAGGATCCAACCAACTTGTTGAGCGCTTGCGGTTATCAAATAGAATCCATTTTTCATCGCAGGTAACAATGCGGTTCAAAATTCCTTCATTTGTGTGTCTGTTGAGCAGTGCAAGGCACGTCTCGACGCGTACTACGTGCTGGTGATCATTGAGTTCGTGGGGCACCCATTTGTCAAGCTTTTTTACCTTGCCAATTTGACGCAAATGGACTAATATTGTTTTGACGCTAACGTCGAAAGCTGCTGCTAATTCAGGCGTAGATTGTGTATCATCAGCTTCCACAATCACCTTTAATTCGTCATTGTCGACCAAAGTCTTCGGACAACCGCGAGATTCATTTTTCAGGTCGAAATTCCCAGAACGGAAGCGAGCAAACTAATAACAGGTGGTGCGTTGGTTTGTAGTGTTAGCTCTGTAAACGTCGTTGATGTTGCGTGCCGCTTGTGCTGCGTTGCTGCCACGACGGTACTCATATTCCATAATTACTCGAATTTTTAACGTATCCATGATGACAAAAAAGATTGAAATGCGATGAAAATGTAACACTAATCAATAAACAAATGACTACTTTTGGAAAAAGAATTCCATGTTTTTAAAATAAAATTAATTTGAAATTAGAATTCTTAGCCAAACAAAAATTATTTTGATTTGAAATGGCCAGTACTGTAGCACGGCAATTGCATAGGTAAATACCTATTATATTATAAGGAATTCGACTTTCACCATATATAGTGTTTGTAGAAACTGTGTAAAGAACTAACCGAATACTAAGTGTGTGTAATAAACTTATATTTTGTATGATCAACTGGTGTTTCAATATAAATCCCAAATATATATGTATAGAAGAAGATTATGTGTTGAACTATTATGCGTACATCCTACGTTTTATTTTCGATATTTATGCAGTTTGTAAAATAAAAGCGTAGTTTTAGTAAAGTGTTACCGTATATAAAATTCAGCTTTTATACAATAAATAGCGGGCCCGGCAGACGTTGTCCCGCCCTGATTATGAAAAAATCCTTGACAAATTATATACTAAAACGTTCCTCATTAATCACTCTATCCACCGGTGAAAACCGCATGACAATCAGTTCGGTAGTTTTTGAGTTTATCGCGAACAGACAGACAGACAGACGCGGTAGAGGACTTTATTTTATACTATGTAATGAAGTAAGTATAATTTATATATTTATTAATTTAGGGTTGTCTGGCAAGGGTTATAACTGTGATAAGAGTCTCGCAGTGGATAACGTGATGTCTGATATTATTCCGAAGAAAATATAACAAAATTGAAGTTTATATTCTAAGGAAATTGGGGTACTATTTTGGGGTACCTTTACCACCTGGCCAAGTAAACTCCATAGACCCTGATCGTTCTTACCTGTGTTGGGCACATGCACAGAGAAACTTTCAGCTTATATAAAATAAAGAGTGTCTGGCGGCCGTGAGCTCATGGGCTACTATTTGATTTTATAGATCACTAGTAGATATACAGAATTTAGTAAAATTTCATGGAAATTATGTTAAACATAATTCTTGTTACGGGGGCCACTTTTGATTTGACCACCTTCAACATTGTCCGCTTTCTCTTCATTCTTTTAAATTATACTATAGGGCTCAAATGAACAGGCAGGTCATCTGATGGTAAAAGATCACCACTGTCCATAGATACTAGCAACATCAGGGGAGTCGCAAGTGCATTGTCGGCTTGTGTTTGGGGACGCGGGAGTGGGGGCGGAGGGGGAGAGGGAGCTAGGAGATGGGTATCTGGTGCTCTCACTGACCGAACGAAACGCAACAATGCAGGCACTGTTACTTTAGGTCGGTGTTTTTGTGGGTCGGCCCAAACGAGCCGACCCATTCATGCTGAAACTAATAATAGCTTCTGCGTGGCTCTACCACCTACAACGTACCTACGTTGGTACACCTACCAATTACAACATCATTAAACTATTCAATGCTTATGCATTACAATTTTTTTTTGTCTATTTATATTGCCACCCGGTAGTTATGAAAACAAAATGTCTCCTTAGGTTTGCCTGGAAGAGATCGCTCTAAGCGATAAGGCCGCCTAACTGTACACATATTGTAAACTGATGCCTAATTTTGTATATTTTCAACGTGTGTGCAATAAAGAGTTTTATTATTATTATTATTACAATGCTATACAATAAATATACCTATCTAATACTATTTTATACAGATCAATATAATGTACATACAAATTAGTTAGACGTTATCTCTATAGTACAAATTACATATGAAAATACAAATCATTAATTAGTACAAATTATTCTAAAAGTATCGCGAACACTTCTATTATTTAGAGGTGTAAATTTAATACATTTCCAGTTGTCACAAAATTGATTGATTAAAAATGTTAAATTTTATATAGTAATTTCACGCGGAAGAAGTCATGGACGGATGTTAGTGTTATTATAAATTCGGTATTCATTGTTACTCACCACCTGGAAGAAAGTGATGCAGTTGTCCAATAACAGGTAACGTCGAAGGCCCAGGAATTTCTCTCCATGATTTAAGGCGATAAAGAGATCTAGAATAGCTTATACTCCTCTTTAATACTAGTATATTGCTAAAATAACACATTTTCAGTATTTAAAACTGAATACATTCGTGATTTGAATAAAGAATTCTGGTTTGAGATAACGACCCCTTATTATAACTCTCAATAACACACTGAATACGAAAAAAGATTATTAATATATATAAATATATTTTAATATATTATAATTTACGCAAAAGTAAATGCACAAAGATTATGTACAGCATAGACTCGATACCTTTACAAAAAGAATTTAATATAGATTATGTTCAGGTATCAATTGTTTGGAAGGTAAATTTTTTTGGACTCAATAAATAAAATAAAAAATATTGATATTCGCGCTACCTAATAATATATTTAAAGTCTATGCCAACCTAAATTCAATTCATCTATATACAAAGTTTTGGTCCACTCTCGTGTCCCATGATGTATATCTGTATAGTATACATATTTTATTCCCTGCAACAAATTTGAAATGTAGGTTGACATCGACTTCAAATATATTATTAGGTAGCGCGAATATCAATATTTTTTATTTAATTTAATAATTCAGTTATTTTTCGCTTTTTTTAGTGCTTTATTAGTTTTTTAAATCGAAGGCGGTTTATTTTTTTGGTAAAAAAAAATATTTTTCCATTTTTAGTGTACATAGATATATCTAGTTTCTAATGGGTATATATAATAAATCGGTTCCAATTTCACGAAAATATGTAGAGACGAAGTTGGTGAAAATCAAATAAACGATATTTCACCCTCTTAGGGGTTGAATATTTTCTTCAAATTTATATGGGACCACCTCTGATTATAACCAATTCAAATAAAAATATAATATAAGAGTCATTAAAATCGGTTCATAATTGACGGAGGTATCGTTTAACATACATAAAAAAAAAGATACATACAACCGAACGTAGTAACCTTCGCCTTTTCGAAGTCGGTTAAAAATCGATAACGACGTGACACGACAATCAGTGCTTCCTTGAACCCTTGAATTTGATATTTGCGGTATTTATTATTCGGAAGATGGTGTTTCCGGAACACCTACAAACTTAAGTAATCCTTCGTCACGATTATAGAGGAAAACATCTAACATTCATCTATTTCTAGCCAATTAAAAAATGTACAGACCACTGCCTAAGTACGATATGCTGGCCTGTGTGGGTGTGAAGGTTGCCACCCCAGATTGCATATTCTTCAGACCGCTGCCTAAGTAGGATATCCCGGCCTGTGTGGGTGTAGAGGTTGCCACCCCAGATTGAATATTATTCAGACCACTGCTTAAATACGATATCCCCGCCTGTGTGGGTGTGGAGGTTGCCACCCCAGATTGAATATTTTTCAGACCACTGCCTAAGTACGATATCCCGGCCTGTGTGGGTGTGGAGGTTGCCATCCCAGATTGAATATTTTTCAGACCACTGCCTAAGTACGATATCCCGGCCTGTGTGGGTGTGGAGGTTGCCATCCCAGATTGAATATTTTTCAGACCACTGCCTAAGTACGATATCCCGGCCTGTGTGGGTGTGGAGGTTGCCACCCCAGATTGAATATTTTTCAGACCACTGCCTAAGTACGATATCCCGGCTTGTGTGGGTGTGGAGGTTGCCATCCCAGATTAAATATTCTTCAGACATTTGCAGGGTAGTAAGGACATGTACCTGACTGAGTCGTGTCTAACGCGCACATGATGCTTCTTTATCACAGTCTCTTGAAAACCCAGCAGCAGAGAGAAGTTTTCTGCTTATGATCAGGCATAGTTCCATGAACTTACCAGAATACTATAAAAAAGTGTCATCTCCTAGGAGGTTCTCCTCCTTTTATCTTACGGCCTAGCCTAATGGAACCCTATCCTATGCCTATTTAATCAGTAATTAAGACATAGAAATCATAGTATTATCAAAATACAAATGCCTGCTGGAAAATATTCTTATCTTATATATGAATTAATTCTGTTCATACGTAAAAATACATTGACATATAAAAACCCAACGCACAGTCTCGAATAAAAGTAGCGCATAAAATCGGCCGCAAAAACTCTCCAATATACGAACGTGATTATAGTTATGCGATAAACTTATGATTTTAACACAGACAACCTTACCTGAGTGATTTAAAGTTGTTTTTACAAGGTCGCAAGCGACGCGAGACTTTTTGAAGTGACTGCATAATCCAAAGTTATGCACTCATTTTTGTGTGCCGTCTGTGAGACGTTAAGTGCGCATCTTGGGTTTTTGTATATCAATGTAAAAACATCAAAAATACGGTTGTAAGTATTGGATGGTAAAACGAAAATGTCGTGGTGTCAACTAACTTGCATCTAAGGTGCGTTGCGCAAAAGAATGACAGCGTAGCCCTTTTTTTCCAAGTTCATTGGACTATTACGGCGAGCGTATAGGGCACTCAATCGAATGGCTATAAACTCAAGGGTGTCAAAATAGCTGAACCTCAGCTTGGGCTGTTGCCTTGAATACAACGCGAATCAAACTAAACTAACCATGTAAGTTAAGCCAACGCACGAAGACGTACATGTATTTAGGGTTTGACAATTTTGGCTATGGCTAAGTAACCAAAAAGGGGAAAGAGGTCCCTCACAGAACCTGTGTAGGTACCGTGTGGAGTGCAGTGTGGTGTGCGCCGGGAATTAATGAAAACGGTGTCACTGTATCGCGCTAGCAGCATGCTCGAGGGCTCCCGTGCGGGGAGATCGAACTTAGACTTGAGACACTGCCCCTTCCACCGCCACGTCATTTCCTAAGTACCCTGGACGCATTGTATAAAGTCCTTACATATGAAATTAGTGTTTTATATTCAAAAAATAAAACAAAATTAATATTATCAAATGATATATTTAATCAATCGAAGTGTTTACCATTATTATCTATGCACTTTCGACATTTTATAGGCAGTTAATTGATTTCATTGCTGAAAAAAAATGTGTAAGCTAGAAACTTTTTTTCGAACTAACTACGCTATTAACCCAGCAAGGTCTTAACAGCTTCACCGGGCTCCAAATGTGAGCTAGAATCAACATATCAATACACATCATCAATCCTTCGAGCCGTTTCTGCAGCGTCGATGTCACGGTAGAACACGTATTCGTAAATATCGCGATATTTGAAGTGCACCATTTTTTTTAAATAACGATATCAAAGAAAAATTAAAAGACGCGAAAACAAATAAACCACTAAATTTGAAATACATAAGCCTATATTGGAAATTCTAATCAAACGGATATTGGCCGTTAGTTAGTTTATAGTTATAGGAAGTTAGTTTGTTAATTTTATATGAAACTAGCTGACCCGTGCAACTTCGTCTGCACCAAATAGGTTATTACCGGTTCCAATTTTATTTCCAAACGCCAAAAATGTTAAAAAACCTAAAACCCGAATGTAGCGAAACTTATCGGGTCCAATTGTGACTCGAAACTATACTATATATATATTGGCAAGAAATGTCTTCCCGATATCCACTGGGTTGCTCTTTTGATTCTCACCTCCACGCCCCATCTACTATATAATATATATTTCCCTAAATAAAAGTAATCTAATATACCTTTCTAACAGTGAAATAATTTTCAAAATCGGATCAGTTGTATCACAGATAACCCCGAATATCCAAACTCACAAATTTCAACTTTTTAGTATTGGTGTTTCATGGATATGAATTGTACAATTGTCAAATTAGTCATGGGAGAGTCACTTTATAGATAATATAAAAATTTTATTATATAATTTAGTTCTTCCAGTTTATACCACTGAGATACACAAAGACAAACACAACACTACAGACATCAGGCCTTAAATAAATATATATTTACATAATAATGTTTGTTATTGTGTTATGTTGAAGTTTAATTTTGTTAAAACACATGAAATTAGAGTATTGACAAAATGAGAGAATACATACCTTTGTGCCTTTGTTAAAATCAGACGGACGTAGTATATTGTTAGGTAAAATATCATACAATGAATTACTAAAGTGGGGTAATCAAAAAAATGTGTTCCTTCATCAGACCTCTATACACATATTGATTTGTTGCTGATTCTGAACTTTGCAAGATGCACCGGAGAGCACTCAGTCTACAGATAGTAGACGCAGCAAACTTACAACAGTCACGAAATTTATAAACCCATGGCTTATCAGGAATGTTATCCTAAATGGAAGCATAAAAGTAAATTTTCAAAAAAAAGTATTAACCGACTTCAATATCAATCAAAAACCCATAAGGCACTAAAAAGCGGAAAATAAATAGTTTATCAAATTAACCAAATTAAATAAAACATATGAATATGTGTGCTACCTAGAGATGTATTGGAAATCGGTGCCAACCGAAATTTCAAATTTGTTCCAGGTAGAAAAGTATTACAGAGACGCGAGAGTGAACTTAAACTTTTTATACCTATGTAGATGATACGATTTTCAGTTGGCACCGACTTTTGATTGATATTGAAGTCGGTTAATACTTTTTTTTGAAAATTTACTTTATTTTTCCATTTTTTGTGTACATAAATATATTTTATTAGCAGTGCCCGCGAACTCCGTTCCGCCTTAAGTATACTAAAATATGCGCATTTTTGCGGTATGGTATCTATCGGTATGGTATGCGATATGATTTCAATTGGTTGTACAATAAGTAACGTTTGGTACGAACGCAACCTTATCGATAATCCGCGATAGTTTCTACCACCAACTCGGCTACCATCGCTTCACACATAATACACCTTAAGTAATGTAATTACAATGCTTGCGTCATGTTGCAACACAGCAACGAACATAAGCACAGAAGGCTCCTAAGAATTGAAGAGTTTTTTTTATAATATTGGTGGCAAACGAACATACGGATCACCTGATGGTAAGTGATCACGGCCGCCCATGGACACCTGCGACACGAGAGGAAACACAGATGCGTTGCCGGCCCTTAAGTAAGCAGTAGGCTCGTTTCTTGAAAGTTTTCTTACTTTGTCACGGATCCCATAATCATAACCTAACCAAACTCTCATCAAACTACCCTTGAAGTACGTCCTTTCCAATAAAAAATGAATCATCGAAATCGGTTAGCGTGATATTGAGTTATTCGTCTATTTGTCGTGTACATACTTAATGCAAATTTAAAACTTATACGGTTTTGCACTGGATGCCGTTGTCGGAACTGGACCAAATTAAAATGGGACCACACGGGAAGTACCAGCTTTCAAATAAAAAAAGAATAATCAAAATCGGTTCACCCAGTCCAAAGTTATGAGGTAACAAACATAAAAAAAAAAAAAAAAAATACAGCCGAATTGATAACCTCCTCCTTTTTTTGAAGTCGGTTAAAAATTCGCCTTTAATTTGGTAGAATACATTCCAGTTTGAGTTCCAGGACAGTAACAAATCAGTCTTGTTTGGGGAGGATAAATCCTGAACATAGGTGTTAAAAGACAGAAATACCAATTATATCTTGGCTTTATTCAGCAAGAATTTAGGATAGTTACATATTAATAATAGTATGACAATGAAAGACAAGTAGTTGTCAATGACAACTGACCATAGTCATAACAATAGGTTTTATAATGATCGAAATATCCAGTCTGGTATCCAATAACCAGCTTCTTTAGCGATAAGATTAACAGCTTCATTACCCTGAATCACACTATGTCCTCGTATCCACGCCAGAACTACATAAATACCTAAAAAATTATATTGTTACAAATGGAATTGATTAATTGTGATAACTGATGTTTCATTGAAATATGTCAAACATGTCAAAACAATATCAAATGTATTGTAAAAAGTTTCAATAAGAAGAAAAAGCCCTTTCTTTCTTTAAGGCAAATAATTTCATTAATATATTTAAAAAAAACGTTTATATATATAGATTTTTTTGATACAGGAACCTTCTCGGGCGTCCCCGGAATACCCTCCTAAATTATTATCACAATCTGATCAGTAGTTTCGGCATGCATAGAGGACAAACATATAAATATTGATTTTTATATATAAAGAATAATGATAAATTAAACACTGAATGATCTGGGATAATCAAGTTAATAAAAGTTAATACATCAATAGGTAATCCTTGAGTAGGTTTGCTATTGAAATGAAAATTTTATTTGTATATATATTATATACAGTCACTCTCTCTCTCTGTCTTTCTCTATTACGACACCTAACCTATGGTGCATAGATTCTAAACATCCACAATACGTAAAAATAAAATTAAAAAATCATCTCTACCACTTACTTTATCAACAATCTTCAACTTGTATTAAAACTTTTTCATACTCCATTGTATTGATATGACTTTTATTGTATCCAAAAAAAGATATGACGCATCGCGTCGCGTCGTCGCTTCACTGTCACTTGCCTGTAACTATTCGTCTAAGAGCTAGCAAAGGTTTCATTTTAGAATGTTTTGTTTTTCACTAACTTTGAAGCGCTACTAAAACATGAAATTATTATTGCCAGACATTTTTGTTATTAACAATTATGTGCTCAAAGTTATTTTTTGTAAATATAAAAAGTATGTTAAGATTGCTGTAATTTTAATATTATTTTATTTAGACATAGAAGAGGGTAAATTAAAAATGAAAAGATGACGTCAGTCTTAAGTCATATGTCTACGTTTATCGTTGTTTTTCATTGTTTACGGTGAAATCTCAATATCATAATGGTTAATAAAATGAAATATGTTCTTTGCAATGAAAAAAAAATAAAATGGTTTGAAATTAATTATTCTATTTATAAAGAATATCATAGGGCACATTATTGTCAATAACAAAATTTTCTGGCAGTGATAAATTCATGTTTTAATAGCGTTAAAAAGTTACCGAAAAAATTGTTTCCTAAAATTATTTTTAAATCAAAATTTTGACCTGTAAAGGTGTGATGCGCATTAAAAAACACAACGTTAACCGGCTACCAGGTATCCTGAATCCAGTTTGGAAGGGCATAATATATCTTCATATTTAAGAACCAGCTTTTCTAAAATTCTCGTTCTTCCAACGTTGCTGGCTCTTGTACTAAGGTGTCGCAAAAAAGTCTAGTTACATTAACTACAATTATTTGTCTTTCGTTATCCTGGCGAACCCCTTGCGTTTTATGGGACAAAAGTATCCTAAATGTAACCTTGTAATATTAGTTATTACTGTGTCAAGTTTCGTTAAAATCGGTTCAGTACTTTTAACGTGATGCCTGTTCACAGGGTCAGAAAGACAGATAGAGAGACAGACAAAAATTGTAAAAAGATTATTTTTGGCTTCGATATCGATAACAAAGTCTACCCCGATAAACATTTTCAAAAAATATTTAATGTATAGATTTGGCTTTGTTACAGTTTTATTATAGTACTAGCTGACCCGTGCAACTTCGTCTGCACCAAATCGGTTATTACCGGTTTCAATAATATTTTTAAACGCAAATAATCTTAAAAAACCTAAAACCCGATTGCAGCGACATTTAGCCGTTCCAATTGTAAATCCAAACTATCCAGGGAATCACTCAAACATATACCCAGTTGGTATGTGGGAAATCTTTAAAAATAAGCCTAGAACCTGTTCGCAGCATTACCTAAAGTGTCCAATGAAGATCAAAACTAACTTACATATATTGCCGATAAATTTCTTCGCAGTACCCCTTGTAACTTCATCAGTTACATACTGTAAAAATTAATATTTATCTACATTAGATTTCCATTTTGTTTTAGTTGTTTATTTTATAAGAATTTGTAAAGTATACGTGAAATCTGTATTCAATCTTAATTTTGTCAAATTTATTTTACTTTTGATATATAAACCATATTTTTTACTGAGATACTGAACTTGGGATAATATACCTTTCTAACAGTGAAATAATTTTTGAAATCGGATCAGTAGTACCAAGCATTCCTCTAAAACAAAACTTTACCTCTTTTTATAATATCATTATATGTAAAAACGACGTAGTATGGTAACTGCAAACACCTCAACTGATTACTTTAATCGCAGATTCACAAACCTGAACCCAACTACTTCAAGACTCAACAATATTTGGAAAACTAATTTTATCGAATATCGAAACAACACACGTACTGATAGAACTCTAATTGAGATTCATCTTCTACAATGCAATGTAACTATTATCTAGGTGTTATGTTTTAGGGAAAAATCTTGTCACATTTGTTTAGCAAACATTTTTTATACAATAAAATAAATGTAACAATATATAAGTGACAGTTTCGTTTACACATATTTTTCATATGGTTGATAATTACGACTAGGGATTTCATATAGCCGTAGCTCAGTTATAACGTACGGGACGTTATATGGTCCGACGGGGTCGACGGTTCGGAACTCGGCGATCATTTTTTTTGTTATTTTTTTTTAAAGTAGCTTAGGGAAATATAGCTTAAAATTTTAGCTAATCTGTTTGCTATATATAGCACAAAGAAAATTTACCAAAATCCGTCAAGAATTTCATGAACTATAATTTTTGACTTTCGTCCGTTATCCCGGAGCATCCCTTGCGTTTTATGAAACAAAAAGTATCCCACATGTAATATTAATAATTGTAATATTAGTTATCACTGTGCCAAATTTCGTCAAAATTGGTTCAGTACTTTCAGAGTGATACGTGTTCATAGGGACAGACAGACAGACAGACAGACAGAAAGACAGACAGACAGACAAAAATTGTAAAAGGATTATTTTTGGCTTCTATATCGATAACAAAGTCTACCCCGATCAAAGTTTTCAAAAAATATTTAATGTACAGATTTGGCTTTGCTAAGTTTTATTATAGTATAGAAGATATAGATATAGATAGATGTTAAAATTTGTTGCATGTTATCTATTCAAAATTGTAAAGCTTGAATTAATAAAAACTCACAGATTGTTGTCAATGTGGGAAAATGCTAATTGTCACAGTTAATTTCAATGAAAATTTTGTTTGAATAGAAGAAGTTTTCCCGCAGATACAGCTATAATTTTTTGTTATTTTAATTAATTTCAACTCATCAAATTCCGTTTGTAAATTAATTTGATTAAATATTATGATTATATGTTAATTGATATTATTTTCAACGCAATTAAGATTTTGTACAATTTGTGTAAACAGTATAAATATTGGATTCAGTGTATTAATTAAATTCTAGATTCAGTAAATAGGAATAGGATTTTTTTTAACAGTAATTATATATTTTCTGTGCGCGTATTTTGATTTTGCCATTTCGATGGATGTTCTAAATATTACGAAGTTTAAATATTTCAAATTCTACTAATATATTGCCATTTATAATCATTTTTAAACATCAAGTGACCGGAGTAAAAATGCTGTGTGCCGTCTTTGCCATATAGGGACCGCGATATATTTAAACGTTCATTTTAGATAAAAACTCAGAAGTTTTATGAAATCTGTAACCAGTCTAGAGTAGTTTGCACTGATTTTGTCAATTTTTGTCTATTGAATCATTTTGTTTTGTATATCATATCACCAATAAAATTAGTTTTCGTTTTACGAAACACGCCATTTATTTTTCGTCTTTTTAAAATTAAATTCACGATTTTTAGTTCGTTAATCTCTTTCTCAAATATTTTTTTGAGTTGCAAAGTGATCTAATTTTGAAATATTTCGTGTAATATTAAATAGTTTACCTTTGATATTATCAAGCGTAGACTAACTTATTTACATTTAAATAAAGACATAACATAATAGGAATATGTATGTATATATAATTGATATATGTATATAATGATCGCATTGTTGTGTTTTTTCTCACAAGCCACTAGGATATAACAAACAGGTATCTCATTATGAATGGACTTTGGAAGTCAAACGGAATACAATTTTTATATTCATATAAAATTTTAATATTAATTATAATATAATGATAATAATCGTAAGTTTAATTGAGAATAAAATTTGTATTATGTTTCCTAGAAGTCCGAAATTCCGATGACATATAAAATATAACATATAAAAAAACAGTTTCGCTGTATAACCTATAGTTTTGAAATTGTTCATATTGTTCCAGTTAAAAGAAATTAATTATTTAATTATATTACATTACATTATGTTATGTTACGTTGCTTTATGTTACTTTCCTGGGGCCCACATAATGGTGCAGGACGCCCGAATCAGGGTGAAGTATCTGGACCTCGGCCTGGATGGGCACTGGCGATTTGAGCCTCATTTTGAGGGGCTCATACCGCAAATTGAGGCGGTGGAGGCGGCAATCGGAGCCCCGGTGTGGGCCGATGCCCTCGGTGAGGCTAATCTACGGGCGTCACGCGCTGTGACACTGAGGGCAATAAGAGGGTACCACACTCTATACTCCGTGGCGGCCTTTGCGCTCGCCGGCTTCCTGCCCTGGGAACTGGAGGCGGCAGTTTTTGCCGCCGTGTACAAATTCACGGCAGCAAGGAAGAGAATTGGGGAGCCTCTAGGTCCCAAGGAAATTGAGACGGGAGGTAGAGTTGAGACGATGGAGGCAAGACCTAGCGTAACGAGCGCTTCGGGCATTACACTACTGACGCCGTCCGCCCGGTCCTGCCGGAGTGGATAGAGAGACGATGGGGCTCCCTGCCGTTCGGGCTGGTGCAGGTACTCACCGAACATGGTTGTTTCATGGAACATGGAGATGGTCGTACAAAGCACTGTACGACCATCTCCCGCCAGACGGACCGTTGGGGCGACTATCCAAGGGGACTAGCATAGTTCGATACCTTGCCGCCTCAGCAATACGGTCGATCGGTACACTGTGGGGTTTTAGTCCGTGCGAGTCGGACATAACCCACCCTCTCCCCCTGGGAGGGTGACGTATCCATAAGGGATTTCCCCATGTTAATAAAAATTGTTGCGTACATTGCGTTACGTTACGTTGTGTTATATTATTATGTTACGTTATGTTATGTTGCATTTATTTGTTGCTTTTCGTGACGCCTAAGTTAGTTTTTATCGCGAATTGACCGAGTTAAAACAGCATATGAAACTTGTGAAAAACATTATTCTCTAAATTTTATTCTGATGTGCCTAAAATATATAGAACGTTTGCATAAGTTATCTACTATGTACTTGAGCTGTGCGGTATGGAACCTCGCCGACATAGATATTCACACTTTGTTCTTTATCGGTTCACATCGGGCAGCTAAATCGTCCTTGGCTCTCAATACCCCACGCCTCACCACCCAGTCCTTCCGCTCTATTACTTGGTTTTAGCTTTGCATACTTTCTGATCTACATTTTGTATAGTAATACCTCCGCTCCTTAGGGTCGAAGCGTGATATTTGATAGCTTATAAACTAAATATATAACATATATTTTTATTATTATTTTTTTTTTTATTTTCCTCCTAACCCCCCCCCCCCCCCCAAACCCCCCCCAATTTTTCTTCCCCCCGTCCCCCCGGGGGGGGCTGTCCCCTCCTGGTTCTTTCCCGCACACCCCCGCAATATTTTTTTCTCCCTTTTTTTTTTTTTTTTTCTCAGTTTATTCTTTTCCCGACCAAAAAAAAAAAAAAAAAAAAAAATATAATAAATTGGCGATAAGATACGAAAGCATTTTTTTTAAATCAGTCAATTTCCAGAGATTACCGCATTCAAACAAAGAAATAACATCTTGTGTATTTTGATATACATTTGTTCTGTGTTCATATCAATCAGAAATATTACAAAATTTAGTTAATAATTCATAAAGTTAAGTCAAACGTAATACAGATATATTTGTGTGTTCAGTGAAGTGCGAAAGGTTCCAATGAGATTGAAAAGTCCATCAGCTTAGCGCTCTGAGCTCGCGATTCCGAATTGAGTTATCCGAAACAAATTACGTATTTTCTCATGAAAACTTGATCAAAATCATCTTTAATTCAATTTATACTTAATTTTCTTAAATTATAATATTTGAGTTTATTGTTGATTTCAAATATCAAACAGATTCTAGTATTACTTTTGCAATTAATAAGTATAATTATTAGATTTTAAGGCTATATAAAGGCTAAATTGATTATGAATTGACCCATATATACCTAGACTTGGAATTATTATCTGACTAAACTTTGGTATAAATTCGTCGTACAAATCTATGTGTGGATGACACGTATATTTTAATAATGATAATGAATAAGATTCATGTTTCAAAAATATCACGTTGTTCTACAGTTTATTTCAAGAATTACATGAAAAACTCAATCTGAATATATAGAGTTGTTACAAATATATATGTCAGAATAGATAGGTAGAGCCTATAGAGCACACGGTGACATTGTCCTCCATTTGTATGTATTTTCACAACACGTCTGACACTATGAAATGAAACGACGACTTCTTCGATTCTTGTTCTTTTTAATAATGATTTTATAATCTCAGAGACAATAATTATCACTTAGCGACAATAACAATAGATCTCACGATCTCAAAAACAATAATGAGTCATACAAAATTTTTTTACGAACTGACTACGCTGTTGGACCTGGACAGGTCTTTACAGCTTCACCGGATTACTGAGGCGAGCGCTTAAGGCACTCATCCAGAATCTTACACAACCTCGTACAAGCACTTATAAAGGTATCGCCTTCCTTGACCTGCCGACAAGCCAAGTGAAGACAGTCCTAGTTTAACGAAGTACTTAATCTACGATTTTGTACATATATACACTTTATGTTCGTTAAAAATTCTAATTATAAATAAATAACGATTTTAACATCGTACATTGACTTAATTATGTTGTCATTAATTATCTTAAATAATTAATTGTTGTAACAACTGAAGTACTTTACAAGTCCTTATTTGCTTTAAAACCCATTTTAGATCAACAATTATTCTAGATCAACAATTATTCTAGTGATTATAAAGTAATACTAATAACATTGTAAACTGCCAATGTGTTTTAATTACATTGTTATTCATTTTAAATAGCAACTTTACTATTCTATCTCGACTGCACATAGGATGTATTTCTGGTTTTAAAGACATTAAATAAATAACAGAAAAGGTTCCACATGTTACTTAAATCTAGAATAATTCTGTTACAATTTCACAAGTCCGATTATAATTATCGTGACACTAATTTAGGTCTGCTTTAAATCAAGAATCAAATCAAGATAGAAATTTTATCGCACGACGCCACGTTTTCTTACGCGTGTCACGCGTCGTGTAGCGTGACACCCGCTTATTTAGTGACTTCTATCCGTGCTTATGTGAATAAACATGTGGAAATCTTAGAAGTTAAGAACACTTTAATCTAACCTAAATTACTCAATAATTTAGAATAAACCACATTAACAGTAATGAACTAGAAGTATATTAACAATACATTGCCAGTGTTGATTAACATAGAAAATAATAGATGGCGCTGTTAGCAAACACCTATTATAATTCGAATCTTCGTAAGATTCTGTAATAAAAATATGCGTTACTATTTATGTGTTAATATCGACTACTGGATGCTGCCACTATGACATAAATATCTATATATCTGAAATATAGACGGTTTAGTTACATAATTTATGACTCGAGACGGCTGGACCGATTTTTATGTTTCTTGATTTGTTGGATTTATCTCTACCCCGAATAACAGAATAACTTATATATCAGAAACATTCACGAACATAAAATAAAATGTTTGTAGCTAGTTAATCTTGTCTGTAAAATTGTAATTAATTTGAATTATTTGATTTCAATAATTTGTTGTTTTACTTATGAGGTCACTTGGATGGTTCTTCGCTAAGTGGGGCACGGAAGGTGGGCGCTGTTGTTGCGTTTTAGAATTAGTTTTCTGTTTTTCTTTTGTTCATTTAAAAATGTGTATCTTTTCTCATATAGACATGATATGTTAGCTTAAATTTTCCTCACGATATATTTTAATTCAATGTGACAGAACAATTTGATAAACAGCGAGTCTCTAAATAACTGAGATAAATTTATATTTTCGTGAGAACTGTTAGTAACTTTTATTATTTACCCTCCTACGCGCAGGTATAACTAAATTGTTTATCTTAGTCTTGTCTAGACTCCATTAATCTTACTTCGTAGTAGTAGTAGTAGTATAAATCGTTATATGAAAATTTAAAAACAATGAATACAATTTTTTATATCTGTCCTAATGTTATAAAGCTCAAAAAGGCTTTGATATTTTACTAGCGACCCGCCCCAGCTTCACACGGGTGTAATGTAGATATCAGTTTTATTGAAATACTGTTAAGGGCAGTTTTTAATTGTATTTAATTGGTTAAGGAATTATCGTGTCGGTCAAAAAGCAAAGCAAGAACGAAGAAATATTTCGGACGGGTCGTGTCGGTGCGGAGTGTTGGGGTTCGAAGGCGGGATGACCAGTCGGCTAGAATCTAGCGTTATCAATAAGAGCCTAACTGTGGATGCCTGTGTCCATCAGGTGTACTGTAGCGCGGCTCAGTTGTACAGTCGGCTTTTTACGCGACGGTCGTAATTCATATGAAATTTGTGTCCTCGTGAATCTATTTGGCTGCACTTAATGTAGCTGTATGTTCGGGCTTGAGCATAATATAGTAAAAAGTTTAATAGAAAACATAGTCGCGGGGTGGTAGGGTTTTACAGCCTGACTGGATCGCAACCACCATGTATATGGCGAAAAAGCCCGTCATAGTGATTCGCTTCTGCGGGTCGCGTTTCAGGATCAGCCTGTGCATATCCAGCTATTCGCAGGCCGGTATGACAGCGGCGACCGGCGATGGATAGTGTGTCGGTGGTCGCCATTGTTTTTGGATTGTACTGTGCTTACCATCAGGCATTTTGCCGTGGTACAATTAAAAAAAAATAGTTAAAATATTATTATAGGAATTCAATATTGGTATTTATTTATCCTTAAATTATCTCGATGTTATATATCTCATATAATATGTATTTATACCTAAATTTGTGTTCTGTGTAATTATATTTAGAGCGGTCAAAAAGTTTGGCGCGTACTGTATGTAGTTTATTTTTTTTTTATATACAAATCACACCCGTAGCCGGTCATCCGTGCAGTGGCTAGACGTTTGAGGTATCAGTCCCTTACTAGCAATTAATTTTTTTTTAGCAATTACTAGGTCCATTTCTGATTGGACAACCTTTGATCTGGAAAATTGCAAAATAACGCAATGTTATTTTGTTTTTTTTTACCTTTGTCAGAATGTTTACACTAAACTGAAGATTCGAATGGAAACTGAAATTGTTGGAAAAGGAATTTTGACAATACCGTCGACGACTATTTCGATTTAAGCTTTCCTTTGACAGCTTTGGACTTACATCATGACGCTTTTGTTAAACTTTGTCAGTTCTTTGTGCTTATATATCTTTATAAAACTCTTTTAAAGCTAAATTTAGGTATATTACTTGCCTATCTATTAAAACGTCGTTTAATTCACATATATGTATGCAGACATATACTGAAAATACAGTTCTTTGAGGCCTAATCACATGAAAACACTGATCATATCGGCATATGGATATAACTGTTCGATGCGTAATTTTGTTTTAATCCATTGACCCATTGGTTCTGTGCGTCGTTTTCTTCCTGAACTTGGTCTTTTTTTCTGGTTCTCTTGATAACGTTGCCAAGTCCTCTGGACAGTTGAACGACTCACAATTCACCACTAAGGAACATAAGTTTGCGAATAACTTTCTTCAAAAAATGCTATAATTTTACCGGCCCTTATCGCTTTGTGAAACATATCAGAAAGTGGTGTTTAATGTAGAAAGAAAGATTAAATTGTTTAATTTGCAGAAAATATTCAAAAAGTTTTTAAAATTTTAGTAATTAGCAAAAAACAGTTTCAGCAAATCGCGCCATTAGATAAAGCAATTTTACAATAATCATTATTTTTCTTTTCTTAATTCAAAAAAATAGATTTGGAACGTAAGGAATCATATCAGGATCATTGTGAAATTAATAAAACCAATTTATTATAACATTCATGATTCATGATTATATTGTAGATAGTAAAAATGATTATACATCAGTAAAAAATTACGTAGTTATATTATTTTAATATAACTTTTATTATAAACTGTTATTAGTTATTCTGTTATTGGGTAGTTCACTGTCTTTTATTTTATTGAAATTTGTAACAATGATACGATAATTCAATTAAAATAGGTACGTTATTCGGATTGGGATTCGAAGTGTCGGTAACGTGAAAAACACACCGATTAATGTTTACACAATGCATGCTCGTTACCAATTTAAATTAATAAATGTACGCGAATTTCAAATGGTTACTAAATGCCGGGACTCGGAACTGCGGACATCGAATCGACATTCCACTGTTTATATCACTCGACCACTACAATTATAAGGGTAAGAAATTGAAGGATAGAATATTGTATTTAAGTTAATACCTTAACTAAGCACATGGTGTTGCGAGTTAATTCTAACAAATTAAATTGTAAAAGAAATCCGCTTATTACAATTCACAGGTGTCTAAGAAACGTTATAATCAGCTTAATTCAGAATTGAGTTGGTCCGCGAGTGTTCTGACTCCCTTAGGAAATCTCATTTAATGGCCGGTCTACAGTGAAACATTTGAAATAACGATTTACCCTACAATGCTATAGTAAATAATAAAAAGCAAGGTAACATTTTTATAAGCAAAACTTTCATTCAACGTTTTTAAATTGCACTGAAACTTAATATGTTATTTCAATTTTGTAAATTAATAATAGTGAGGAAATTAATGAACGTTTTTCTAAACCCGATTCAAAAACAGTCACTTGATTAATATTATATGCGTACGTCATTACATATTATAAAACAAAGTCCTGTGCCATGTCTGTCTGTCTGTTCGCCATAAGCTCAAAAACTACTGAACGGATTTCCATGCGTTTTTCACCAGTAGGTGCATAAAGTGATTCATGCGGAAGATTTAATTACATAAGGTTTTTTTTTTATTATCAGGGTGGGACAATGCCCACAAAGTGAGTTGTTATAATTGATACTAGTCGGTGCTTGAGACTTCGTTCTTCTGAAAATGCTTATGCGAAAAAGTTTAGTAAAAATTATGTGTTTTGTCTGAATTAGTAGTGAGCTGTCTTTTATTTTTTTAATGAGAATTATGCTTTTGGCGCTAAAACTCTTTAAAATGCTATTGCTACTTTTACCATTTACTAATTTTAAATTACCGCTAGCGTAATAATAGGTAGCTTAATTATTAATCTGAAGTAAGTAAAGAAATAAAAGGAACCAATCTATAAGCGAATTATGATCACGCAAATGTAAATATGGTCATATTTTAACTAATGACTAATTTAGTAGTGAATTTATTTAATTTATGAAAGCACAAATACATTTATTTTGACGTAAATGACTTTTAAATCCAAACGGGCATAACATTATTTACATCTAACATTACTATCCGTAGGTACACACTATATATGGCATTTTTTTTATAGTAGATTTGTCTTTTTCCTTGGTACAGTATTGATTCTCCAATTTAGAATACTACTGGCTATTCGACTGTGGCCCCTAAAGTAAGTAAGAGTTAGGTTTATACTTTCATTAATCTAGCCTAGTACTAAGACTCCCTCATTCTTCTCTTTCTGTCTCACAGAGATCGTGTTATACTCTACAACAGAACATGTTTAAAAAAACAAAACGTGTAAGGTTATATACACGGTTTTTTATTTCAAAACAAGCTCTTTTTTGGCCTAGAAAGGCCTTAACAGCTTCACCGGACTACTTTCAAGACGAGCATAGCTATAGTGTTCTATGCGTTCGCGTATAATTTGTCTGAATAACTTTAAAGTACCTGAAAAATTATGATATAAAAAAAATTAGCGTACGATAGATGGCACACTAACTGTTTTAATAAATCTGTGTATATACTTTGGCCACAGTAATTATGTTTTTAGATTAATATAGTACTGGATTTGTTAAAGGGCCGTGAGCTATAATATAGTCACGATTTTCTATAAATGATAACCAATAAGAAAAAAAATGTGTGCGTGTACTAGTGTACACACGTAAGAAGTGAAACTTGTTTAAGGCCTTATTTTTCGCAAAATGATCTATATGCAACTTTCCAGAAATTGGTTAAAAAAAAAAAAATAAAAATAAAAATAAAAACAAAAAAAAAAAAAAAAAACCCTTTCTTTCTTTATGGCAAACAATTTCATTAATATATTAAAAAATAAAGTTAAATTAGATAAAGTTTAAACAAAAGGATTTTATTATCATAGACATGAATACAAACAAGATGGCGCGTAACGGAAAAATGTGACGGTAAATTTTTTCCAACGCCGATAAAGAAGTTTCACTTCAATAAAATAAGATGTAGTCTAAATATAACTGTGGAATGTTAAAAGCATATTTTTACTTGGATGAATTTATTTGGAACTAGATGGTATAAATTAAATTAATATTAACCGTATCATAAAAATCATAGAGACAATTTATTACATAGAGTTCCGACATTTGTAAGAATTAGAACTGCCACCTCGACTCAGCAGTAAAGCTTTTTTTATTGTTTTTTTATATCGTAGGCGGCAAACGAACCGATGATGTTAAGTGATCACCACCGTTCATAGACACCAATGACACAGGGGAGTCGCAAGTGCGTTGCCAGCCTGTGTTTGGGGACAATGGAAGAGGAGAGGGGCGGGGAGAGGAGAGGAGGTGGGCCTCCGGCGCTCTCACTGACCGAACGAAACACAACAATGCGAACACTGTTACTTCAGGTTACTACTTACGGTTTTCTATGAGAGGGTGGTACTACCTCGGGCGAGCCGACCCATTCATGCTGAAACCAATTATAGCTTCAGCATGTCTCTACCATTTATATACATTTTACTTCAATTTCTATTTTATTGTAAGTTTATCTAATAAGACCACGATGAATAACGCATTCATTACTGTAATTACTCATACATCTCCTACGTGTAAAAACAGAAAAACGCAAAGAGAATTAGGAACATATTACAAATGTTCACGCAACACCCCAATTACAATAATTAAGGCAAGAATATTTTACGAATCGCTCGCTATATGAAGAACCATCTTATGTGATAATAATTTATATTAATCACGAGAGAGTAAACATGAATCAATGAGAAATTTCTGTAGTTGTCTCATTTGGTGGTAAATGGAAGGGACCACTGATTTCATTGCATCTATCAACTACCTGGCACCCGCATCTTCGTTTGCGTTGTTTATCATCTTTGAACAGAATAAAGAACATAAAAAATATTGTAAGCAAAAATATACTCTGCTTACAAATTTTATTTTTGTAAACGACATCCCTCTCATTCGTACGCGCACCATACCACTTACACCACTTCTACACGGCAAGAAGTAAAACTAAAATAGATGATCGAAATTTATCCGGTAGTTTTTTATTTACATATATCTTGTATTTTGTATTATACGTGTGTGTAGTGAGTTAGTATTTAATAAACATTCAACCAAACAACCCGTGTCGTCATTTCATACTCCCTTCCCCAGCTCTCTCGGGACATTCTGTTTCAAGCATGTCAGAATCATGTAGACGACAACTCAGTATTTTTGCCTAGTGTGGAACGTGAATGACGAATATGGAGAGTGTTACTTTGAACTGCGTGTGTAACAGTACGAACTATATAATCGTGAGCATATGAAACATACTTACCTAATAAATACCTATAAGTAAAATAAAAATACACTTCTTTTGATTCTCAATCACATTAAAACTACCAAACATGTCGGCATAGGATTATGATCATTCGATGTGGAAACTTTCGTAAACTGTTCTTGGCTACATATATTTTGGATTCGATTGACCCTTTTTCATATTTTAATGCTCATTAAACCGGGCGGGAAACAGCTAATAAAATTGATTTAAAAAAATTAGGCTATACATTTGGTCTGATAATAATAAGAATATATCAAATACATCTTTATCTAAAAGAAATGGTTCCTATATAGCAACGATAATTTCCGTCGATGTAAACATTTCTGAGTAGAAACTCCGAGCTATGCAGAAAATAGAATAGGTGCCCTCGAAAAATTTCCATAATAATACATAAGAGTGGAACCTACACCTTGAGTATACTTTTGTCGAGGACCTCTCAAGTTCCCAGTTCTAGATACAGTATTCTCCTGTTCAGAGATAGCATTTCTTTTACGTTAGTTTTTGTAGTGTTTGCGTTCATTAAAATATATATAATCTATTTTATTTTATTTTAAGCTCTTAAAGAAACTTAGAGCTAAATACAAAAATTAAAATCCATATTTAAATGTAATCGAAGGCCGTTTACATTTTCCGCATCTAGATACGAAAATATAGATACAAAAAAGGAATTAAAAATAAATTAAATTGGAATTGAGAAGGCATTTGAGCCTCTGTAAGCTTGTGTTGAATAGATCGACATTCAGATCGTTAACCAATTTATTGTATTACTAGCCGACCCATGCCCACTTCGTTGGGCGGTAATAGGCATTATCAAGCTACAACTTTTCTCTAGAACTCAATCATATATATCTCATAATTAAGGCAGCGTTCGTAAGAAACGTTTTTATTCGACCATTTTTCTCCGACTCCCCAGATATTACCCCCTACAACCTCACAAACTTTACTTCTTTATAATATTAGTATAGATTATAGATAATATAATTAGTTAATAGCTTCTGCCCGCGACTTTGCACGCGTGGAATAGTTATTTTGGGCTAAGACGCAGCGGAAGCTCTCAAAAGGAAAAAAATACCCCGATTTTAAAACATTTTTCATCTGTGCTCCGCTCCTATTGGCCTTAGCGTGATGATATATATCCTATAACCATTCTCGATGAATGAGCTATACAACACTGAAAGAATTATTCAAATCGGACCAGTAGTTCCTGAGATTACTCCTTACAACGCCACAACGTCACAAACTCGCAAACTTTACCTCTTTATAATATTAGTATAGATTAGTATTAGTATTAATATATTAGTATTAGTCTAATGGGTAATCTATATTACTTACTCTAAGTAAGTAAGAATTTTGCCTGTAGGTTGCCTTAATAACCGGGTTATGCGTAGTACATCAAAGTTTCTACTTACATTAATGCTCGTAAATAGGTACTAAATAAAAAAGAATAAAGACAATCGGTTGAGAAACATAGGAGGCAGATGTTCTTAACACTTTAACTGTCACGTGATCACGTTATATGACTAGCCACCTATTCCCTTCTGACGCCACGGTAGTCATTGGTGACCGGAGCGCTCTTTACAATTATAAAAATTCATCCGGTTCATCTCAGTCGAAGTGTTAACGACATCTATCGCTACCTATTTGTATATAGATACATCGCTGAATGTCTTTATTATTGTAATTTTTATGTGTGTAATAAATGTTTTACCGATACTAATTATTTCAAGTCGGTCTAGATAATACTGGTAGTAAAATACCAGAGTTTAAGTGATTAGCCCGGACAAACAGACTAGTTTCAATTTTATCCATATATAAATACAACTACAAAAAATACGGCTTTTGTAATCCGAAGTTAAAACGTAAGCTTAATAACTATATGGATATAATTTTTTTCCGTATGCGACGAAATACTCAGTAGAATATTGGTAACTACACTTGTGTCCAGTTCAATTAAAGTGGTCAATAGGAGAGTGTAAAATATACCCGTAGAATGACTCCCTGTGGGTGCGATACCCGGAATTGTAAATAGAGCACCTGCGTTCGACACAATATCAACAAGCCAGTTTATGTATATTATCAATTTAATCCAATTTTTGTTATTATCACAACTTGCACCATATTTGACGACGTTCATGTTATAGTAGATATAACCGCATAGGTACTTTTTTATTTAATGGCTAAATAGAGTATCCAGTTTTTATTATAGTCGATTGATTGATCACTCTATTTGTCGCAGCGAGGTTCAATTTACGTGGAACAGTGCAGCGGCCAAAAATTTGTTACTCTTTAGCACCAACCGGGGAGCACGAGCAAGAGAATGAGAGGTACACTTCCTGCGGACGCGAGTATCAACAGCCCCCCCCAATATAGGTAACATTCTTACGTATTAAAGAACATACTCCACAAAACAAATAAAATAGTACACATGCAATAATTACAGTCAATTTGTATTTACACTTTACACTCACACTATTGATTATCCTAAGCGTAGTAACATTGTTCAAAGATCAAACAGTGTCGCGGTCGAGATACTTCTTCCAGTTATGTATTCGTATTTGCTCAGAATAAAATTGAAATGTAGGCGGTTATATGCGGCCTATATATATACCCGTTTTTAAAAAAGTTTGAGAGACGCCTAAAGGACTTCTTTGTTTAACTTTATTCTCTATTTAATTAAGTCATTGCAATCCCTGACCGCCTGCCCATTGCTCCGGCTTCGAGAACTTTTCTGAAATTATTAAACAATTTTCGGTCTAATGGAAATCGCAGCTCACGAACCGTCGACATTATTTTTAGTGAATATTATAAATGGAATTATGCAGTTATTATGACATTAATAATAAATAAAAAATACCTTAGAGATAAAACCAATGCGTCTTGTTATGTTATAACCATATGCTTTGACATGGTATAAGATATAGAGAAAGAGTGCTTTAGACAGGTTATTAGAGATAAAAATTGAATTTATATTGCCAAGCTTTCAAGAATATTATATCAGCATTTCTAAAAAATATATCTCTAAAGCGGCACTTTCTTGGAACGTGGTTAAACGATAAATGTAAATGCAAATTCTATGTAAGAAGCGTAAATAATTTATAAAAGCAATAAACAAGGGTTTAGTTTACAGCCATTTTATTGTACACTAAATCCGTGCGTTCTTTAATCTGGTTATAAAATTAAATCCCACGTCTCGAAGAGAAAATCATTGAAGTATACTTCGGAGCTTCGTGCACGACCGGTTGCTTGCTCAATCGTATTGACGAATATAATAAGATTTTTTTAGGTATAAATTGTATCATACTTGTACGAGTTTTGAAACTTATTATTCAGTTCTTCTGTATTCTTATAATCTATATATATATATAAGAGATTTCCACGTATATAGTCACTCATCACGATATCGCTGGAACCATTAGAGCTAAAGACTTGAAATTTGGTAGTAATATTCTTTTCACAGAGTAGAGGTCAGCTAAGAACGGATTTTACGAAATTCAACCCCCAAGAGGGGCTGCGGGGGCGTTAATTAAAAAAAATTCACATTTTAAAACTACAGCTCTTATAGGTATGAAACTTAGTCAGGATATTCTTTTTGGCATGTTTGAATTTACTAAAAAATAATTTTATGATATTCCACCCCCAGAGGGCTGTGCGGGGGCGTTGAAAATTAAAAAAAAAATTATCTTCCAATCTATAGCTTTTATAACTCTGAAACTTGACCAAAACATTTTTTTTAGCATCTTTGAGTTTATTAAGAACTAATTTCATGATGTTTCACCCCCACAGGGCTGTGCAGGGGCGTTAAATATTAAAAAAAAAATGTTTTTTCCAATCTATAGCTTTTGGAACTCTGAAACTTGGCCAGAATATATCTTTTGGCATGTTTGAATTTACTAAGAACTAATTTTATGATATTCAATCCTAAGAAAATATTAAAAATTTGTATCTTCCACTCTATTGCTATTAGAACTTTGAAACTTCGCCAAAAATTTTTTTTTGGTATGTTTGAGTTTATCAAGAACTAATTTTACGATATGCAACTCCAAGAGGGTTATGCGGGGGCGTTAAAATTAAAAAAAAACTGTATCTTTTAATCTGTAGATTTAAAACTTAGAAACTTGACCAGAATATTTTTTTTGGTATGTTTGAATTTACTACACAGTACCTCCATGGTGATGTGGAAAGCTGTGTTATTTATTATTTTAACTCATATAAATCGATAAGACCCTAAGTAGTTAAGGGTGAGTTAATTTCGTTCATGATAAATAATAAGGCAGCTAGATAACACAATTTAATATTTCTTTCACTTGGCATGTATTTTATGCCACGCGAAGCGGGCGGGTAACGGCTAGTTTCTTCTTATAAAGTTTATCAAGTATATGGACAAAGAGCTTGGTTGCTTCAATAACATGGCATAAAGGCATAAAGAAGTGACCATGAAAAATGCTGTGGACTTTAATGTCTAAGACTACATCATGTAGCGTCTGTAAATCAAATAATGAAAAACGATTTTTGATTTTTCCGCTAACTGTATAAATTTAGGTATATTTTTTATATTCACCAATTATAAAGAAATATATATTGCCCCAAACAGCGCTTAATTTACTTCTGTAATTTAGTGAAAAATTCTATTATCTAATTAGGAGCTTATTGTGGTCAAACAGACAGACGCACACATACTTTTACTTTGCTAGCGTTAATGTTGATTTAACATACCCTTTGCGAATAGTACTTTAGTTCTGGTTGAAAGATACACAGTAATATATTCTTTTGTATCTCTGACAATCTGTAAGCAAAAATTTATGATGATCGGTTAAGTTAAGCGCAAAAAAGAAACAAACTCACATACGTATTTATAAATTACTAAGGATATTTTCAACGTACAGACACGACGTTTCTATAAACTTATTACAGTATTGATAAACTTAAATATTATATATTTTTTTAACGTAACTTCGTCTATTCAATATATTTACTAGGATAAAGGGTCAAAGATATTCATATTTCGAGTTTGTAACTTTTTTAATAAAGTTAAAACTAATGTAGTCCAAGTCTAAGTCACAGTATGAAAAGTCGCATACTTATAAAACATTTATTAAATTGGAAGTATTTACATAATAAACTAGTCGTGCCCCGTAGCGCCGTTCCGTTAACGAGAAAATTATCTTAAAGGTATTTTTCTGTCAATAAAGGTTTTTCTTTTGTATTTTTATTTTCTATTTGTATGACCACAATTGTAATGTTAAATAACGGTATGGTCTAAGATTGTAAACATGCTCTCATAGGGCTCTTTACTGCAGCTACTGGAACACTTTGTAGGTGCTTTCTGACAGATATTTAACTAGAGGTTTGTAAGCCAGGCGGACTTACAAAACGCCTTACCACCATGCATTGATATATGCCGCCATCTTTTCCTTCACCAAAATCTCCGGTTCATTGGCAAGGTTTCGAGTCTTCGTCGATCGATGCGGAGTCCGAACACGCTAACCAGTGAGCCATCATTGTTGCATAATTTATTTTTGAAGTTATACTTCTTTTGGTGCGTTAGGGAAAAATGATGAGAGTAAATTTTCTCGATGCGCGCGCACACCGTCACGAACCTGAAGTTAGCTATAGTCAACATTTTGTTTCTTTGTATTTGTTGTTTGTATTTCTTTGTATTAAAACTTTTAATGTATTAAATACCTTTTTTCTATTGTTAGTGTCGTTTTTTTCTACAAACGTAGAACAAGGCGAAAGATAAAACTTTTGAAAAGACTTTTATCTTGTTACGCCAAAGAAGTATAACTTCTAACGCGTGCACATAAGTATACACACACTTCTTTTATGTCAATTTTAGTTCTAAATATTTATTATAGAGCCTTTTTATACAGAATATTTATTATCTAAACAATAAGATCAAATTGGATACAGGAAAGGACCCAAAAATTTAATTATGAGCCAAATTGATCTATTTCGAATAAGATATGTGGTTTTCAAAAATTTAGTTTGCTTTGTCACGTAACGTCTTTTGAATTAAATTTTGATTATTTTGAAATTCTTTGATTTTGATTATTCTTTGAAATTAAGAAAAATTTTGAATTATATTTTTTCACATTTAATGATCTATACCAAGTATTGCAACAATGTTTAATGTGTTTATAGTCAATAAGTGTCGGCTTAATTTGTTTTGAACCTTAGAACTTGTTTCGTATAATACCTAATCTAATCAAATATATGCTAAAACCTGACTAGAAAATACAACTATGACATAAAGAAACATGTAAATCAGTTCAATGATTTTGAATTTACTATTTATTAGTACACCAACAGACATGTAGATAGACGTGACAAGAGTATTATTCTTAAATTATTCTATATAAAATTATTTATATTAGCCATAGTCTGTACAAAAAAAAACATTCGAACTCTGAACACATTCTACAGAATACTAGAATTATCTGCAGGCTTCCCAAATAATCTCGCTGTCACAAATAACACAATGACTCATTCATGCGTGGGAAAAAATACACACATTGATACTTTATTGCTTCGATTATGGTAAGCAAGCAATTGGATTCTAAAAATGGCCGACGCTTAAAGCGTTGTTGATGTTACAAACCAAATTGTACCAACTCTCCAGAAAGTTCCACCCTCGCTTTTAGTAGATATATAAACAGCTCTATTTTGAACATCAAAGTGGATGGAAAGATAAAAAAAAAGAATTCACAAGCGAAATACGACCTCGGAGTAGTATCAGATGCAGCCACGATTATACATAAGTACTGTAATGGTATTATAGTGGGTTTGTTTAACCTTTGTGTTTACTTTTACAAATTTATTTTAATACATTGTGACAAAAAAGACAAAAGTTTAATTGAGAATATGACTAACTAACTAACTAACAGAATTGACTAAGAGATTGATTGTTTTTTTGCAAATATTTGTGTACTTTGATATATGTTGTTATCGTTATATATTAGCATTACAAAGTGTAATCGATTGAAATTAGCTTTCATCAAAGTAAACATTCCACCAAAAACCTCATCGAACATTCCAAAGTCTAGACAAGTATAGTAAGTACATCAAACAATTTCGTACTCTCACAGTAATTGAATTCATATAAATAAGATCGTCAAGTATGATGTTAACATTTTTGACGCGCTCTCGATGTGAAACTTTTGAACAAGTTTCGGGTGAAGTATCGTAACTCGAAGCTAATTACTTTACTCAACTTGTACGAAATGTTACGAAAGTTTCACACCGGTACCTCTTCTAAACTTTGTAATATCACTTTCTTATCCGTTAACTTGCAGACGTGCGATAATCGAAATCTATTACGAAATAATTCTATAAAAAATGAAAAACATGTTTTTTTTTGTTATTCGTAAACAAATCTGTTCCTATATGATATTCAGCTGAATTAATTTTTAAGTGAACACTTCTTTAGCTGCGTTGAGCGATTTTTGGTAGGGGAAAAACTTATAAGTGCGCGGCATCGATGACCTCGACGTGCTCGTGACGCATCACCGACGACTTTGACATGCTCGTGATGATAGTGACTGATAGTTCGTATTGAGCTAGTGCAGCCCATCTTATGTTTGGTTAATTCATAAACTTTATAAAAATGAATACAAATACTGTTCTCAATACCAATAGTGTATAAAGAAATATAGATATATTCCCAATAAAGAAATTTGTATACTCATGAAAGTAAACCGTGACATAAATCTCCGCTACACCGTTACAATAATGCAGTTCAAACTGATGTAGGCATTATATTTAGTACAGTTGACGATGAAAGTTGAACAACATTTTAAAAAAAAAATTTTAATTCTATTTTTTTTTTTTGTTTCCCATTTTTTTTTTTTTTTTATATATTATTTTTTTTTTTTTTTTTTTTTTTTTTTTTTTTGGTTTTTTTTTTTTTTTTTTTTCCTTTTCCCCCCCTTTAAAACCTTAATTTTAATTTTTTCCCTTCCCCTAAACCCATCATCCTTTATTTTTTAGTTTATCAACAGCGCCGTAGGGCTTTGTTTTATCTATGTAATGATATCCTTACTTTCTTTTTCGTATCGTACTACTCTTTTTATTTTATATATTTTATTTATTTTTAAAATCCTTTATATATTTTAACAATTAAATAAGTTAAATTATAAATAAAAAATATAAAAAATTTATTTTTTAAATTTTTAATATTTAAATTTAAATGTCTCATTAACTCATACAATATTCTTATATTTACTTTTCTTTTGTAGGGGACGATAAGGTAAATGAAACAAAATGGTGCTAAAATGACCAGATAGACAATATAATTCAAATTACATACATAGATATAGACATGTGAATTTAAATTATATTTATTCTTGGAGTCCAGTACAACGCACGTCTTACGCACATGTTTACAGTGAACAACATATTTTTGCTAAATTTCATGCGGACGAAGTCGCGGATAACAAGCTAGTCTAAAATAGAATAATCTAAATTACTTCCAATAAGGTCAGTTATCTGCCAGTAAAAGTCCCGTGAAAATCATATCGTTTGATATGATAATATTTATAATTTCGCGTCATGACATGCTAGTAAGCAAGACCGGTCATACTGTGCTTGCGCGGCTTGCGTCAGACTAGCGAAGCGTAATATAGAGACTTGTGTACAACTAATATTGATATCTTGTATTGAGATTGTGCAGTCTATCATATGTATGATTAATTAATAAACTATATAAAATGTATATTAATTATTGTTTGGAATGCCAATACATGTGAAATCCATACTAATGATAATAATTTCAATTAACAAATTATGAAATTTAAATAATTCACACTATAATCGATTTAAACATTCAAAACATAACACGGTTATTATATAGTATTTAGTTTTCGCTTCTGTCGGCACTCCTTATGAGCTCGATTTATTTTGTTGGATTTAGACGCAACGATAATTGAAGAAAATTTCCCATTTATTTAAAACGTCTCGAAAATTTGTATCTTTACCGTGAAATAAATTAGACTCGGATTCGTTCTAAACGAATAATATTTCAAGTAAGATATATTTCAAGCCAGCTACAAGATAAATGCAATATAATTAAAGTTGAAACCAAACAGATATGTACCTTAATGACTTACAACAAAGTTCAAAAAATATATTCTTTACAATCATGACAGTAATACGTGTTATCATTGGCTAAATGGAGATTGTTAATATGAGACTATTAGATTGCACTAACTTGATAATATTAAACTAGAACCGAATATACTTTATGTAATCAACTTTCTTTAAAGTTAATAAGTGAATTGATTAGACCAACCGTCTGAATACGTATTTTGCAAAACTAAAACGATAGCAGAAGCGAGCAGATATCTCGTTCAAAATGGTAAAGTCAATTTCTATATTAATCATAACTAAACTAATATATCAAGATAAGTAATGCCAAAACCTCCTTAGAAGTATGTCTATATACATGACTACACATTTTACTATAGATAATAAATAATCTGGCATTTTCAAGCCGAAATTTGACTGTATCTACAATGAAATTTTTTTTTTTTATAAAAAAAAAAAAAAAAATATCCCCCCTTTTATTATTTATTTTTTTTAAAAATTTTTTTTTTTTTTTTTTTTCTTTTCTCTTTTTGTTTTGTTTTTTTTTTTTTTATATTTTTTTTTTTTTTTTTTTTTTTTTTTTTTTTTAAGATTTTTTTTTCTTTTTTTTTTTTTTTTTTTTTTTTTTTTTTTTTTTTTAATTATTGGGTGGTTTTTTTTTTTTTTTTTTTTTTTTTATTTTTTTTTTTTTTTTTAATTTAAATTTTTCCCCCCCGAAAAAAAAAAAAAATTTTTTTTTTCACTCCACCCTAATCTACAATCGCTTTGTTCTTATGAAATACTTAATTTGGGGGCGAAAGTAAGTACTAACCAAGTAAGCTTAGTAAAATGTTCTTACATTGGCTTAAAGAGAGAGAAAATTCGGGAATATTTTATTTACTTAACATCACGTACTACACATCCTATCGATGGGGAAAAAAGTTCGTTTAAGTGTGTTTATCTTATTTTGCGTTGTATTAGACTGTGTATTGTAAATTCGGAAAATTACTGATAATCTCCAAGATTTGTAGAAGTTGTAATAAAGTATATTATTTTTCTAAGCATACAATGAAATATGTAATTAGATTATTCTTGTAAATAGATTTTCCTTATTCGATGATGTAGGTGGTAGAGCCACGCTGAAGCTATTACTGGCTTCAGCATGAATGGGTCGGCTCGCTCGGGGTAGTACCACCCTCTCACAGAAAGCCGACGTGAAGTAACAGTACTTGCATTGCTGCGTTTCGTTCGGTCAGTGAGAGCGCCGGAGGCCCCACTCCCTTCCCCTTCCTCTCTCCCTTCCCCTTCCTCCTCTCCCTTCCCCTTCCTCCTCTCCCTTCCCCCTTCCCTTCCTCCCTCCCCAACACAGGCTGGCAACGCACTTGCGACTTCCCTGGTGTTGCAAGTGTCTATGGACGGTGGTGATCACTTAACATCAGGTCACCCACCTGTCCGTTGGCCACCTATGACATAAAAAAAAAAATGAATACTCCATATAGCATAATTCATTTATATTTAAAAAAATGACAATAATGCAAACTCCACCAATAAAATACTGAGTAATTTGTTATTACATTCTCTTTGCTATTCTATTATTAAAACCCTAGCTCGTTTATCTTCAACAGCTTTTTATCTTAACTCACAATAATCCTACGATTTGAATAGAAAAAAATATATTTCAAGCAAGATTTTGTTCGCCACGATTTGACGCCAAGGCTGTATTTTTATGAGCTTTTTTACTAAGATTTATTTTAAAAGATTCATGGAACGAATTAAGTACTGTCAAGCGAGTTACTTACTTCAAGTAGCTGTTTATTAAAGACTGAATTAATAAGGTCTACATTACTTTTAGGCGAACAGCTATCATCACATTTACGAAATCTGGGGAAAGGTAATTGTAATCTAAATAGAAATCTTACTAAGTGCCTATTCAAAGACACCTTTAGACGTAATCTGAAAATGTTAAAATTACCTCACAACTCGAACAAAGAGAAGCTAACACACAAACAAGAATACAATAAATATCTGGCTGTCGTTTTCCCCAGAAATCCCTTGAGATTTCAACATGCCTCGAACAATACGATTTACAATCTCCCTTAGTAGGTACTATCTCTTAGAATTGGTCTGTCGTAAAGCCGATACAAGACAAACGGATTTGCACGGTCAACTTGATAACGGTGACAAAGAAGATCTTAGGCCCCAAATAACAGAGGGTGGACGAAGGGGACAAATTTTGTAGGCTTAAAATATATTCGATTTATAACACAGTCTGTTAAATTTTTGGGATTTTATAAAAATAATTGTAAGTTGCATTTTTTTTTTGTTGCATCTGAACGATTTATGAATTAGCTTTAGTCCACGGGTTCACTCGCGTCGATATATATTTATATATAATTTAGCTATCCGAGAAGAGTACTTTTTTCTGGTTATAAGGCACTTTTCTGTATCTCTGACAACAACAAACAAACAAAGTTACTTTCTCATTTACAATATTAGTTAGCTTGCTTGTTTGTTATGCTTTCACGTCTTATTGAAGTGAAATTTCTTTAGAATCGTTGTGATTTCAAACCGGATGCAACGGAAAAAACGACAGGTAAGAGACACAAATACAAAAATGTGTAGAATGAAGCCGGCAAAGAATGAGAGAGAAATATACATACTATTTTATTTATTTATTTATTTATTTTTTATTTCATACTTTCATTTTTAAACAAATAAACTTTGTAATTATCCTACCCTTGTTATATATATTCATCTCATTCTTTTGTCGACTTACTGAAGTTTCACTTCTATCGTGTGTGAATCGCACACACACCATTACGTTCTATTTACTTAACCGAGCATTATGAAAGTTTGCTTACACGTGCTTACATAAAAGTACATAGAGTATCGAAATCCTTTTATTCCTAAAAAAGTACCGTTCCCCAGAGATAGTTGCAATCTAAATTAACGCCAGCGAAGCCAAAAGTAATAACTAGTAATATTCTATTAGCAAGGATTATATAAGACGACTTAGGTTAGAATTGATTTGTATACATATATTGTCTCATAGAATCGATATTTCGAATAGTGCAAAATGTTTTCCTGACAATAATCACTAAGTAAGGAGTATTACTTACATCATTGCTATTCTTCGCATGTTGTGAATTAATTTGTATCACTGTTATTTTTATACGCTATATTTCATTTTGTATCACTGCTATTTAAAGTATGATGTATGTATAACATACATTAATTACTATATGAGAAATACGTATATCGTGTGATAATGTTGCATAAACTAGGAACTAAATTAAAGAACGTTCAGACAGGAATCCTTGCGTAATTATATTTTTCCATATAGCACATTTTCAATTATCACTAGTGAAATAGCAGTGATAAAAACTATTTCACTGCTATATATTTACAAAAACCTTTAATTTCCATACTTTACCAACAGGATATGACAGGCATTTACTCAGCGTTTAAGTCTAATTATACTAATTCTTTATTTATATTGCTCTTCGTTTGTAATACATACAAGTAAGAATACGTGTAAATGTCATTTTGGTTTCGGGGATGCTAATAATTACTCTAAAGTGATTTTTTTTACTTCTTACATGTAATCAATTATTTGGAATCACTGAGCATTTCAAACACATTTATTAACCCCCCCGCCCACCACCACCCCACATCCAACACCCAGACGAAAAAGTTTTAGACGATTTTATAAAATTTTCTCTTTTTTTTTTTTTTTTTTTTTTTCATCCGGGTACATAATTTTTTTTTTTTTTTTTAGCGAAATATAAAAAAGTATTTATAATCTTATCATATGCCATTTTGTCCTATTGTTGCTTATTCGAAAGCCGATGGGTTAAGTTTTAATTAAGAACTTGTTTGGTTTTACTACATAAATTATTTGTACGAGATATAAATTTAAATATTATTTTGTAGTTGGTAGAGCTTTTTTTTTTCGAACTGACTACGCTATTGACCTAGTAAGGTCTTAACAGCTTCACCGGACTACTAAGGGGAGCGCTTAAGGCACTCAGCCAATTTTATTTGACAACTAGCTCAAGGTAAGCAGGTGGTAGAGCCACGCTGAAGCTCCTACTGGTTTTAGCATGATGGGTCGGCTCGCCCGGGGTAGTAACACCCTCTCACAGAAAACTGACGTGAAGTAACAGTACTTGCATTGTTGCGTTTTGTTTGGTCAGTGAGAGCGCTGGATACCTAACTCCCCTCCCTCTCCCCACTTCCCCACTTCTCCTTCTCCCAAACACAGGCTGGCATCGCACTTGCGACTCTTCTGGTATTGCAAGTATCTATGCACGGTGGTGATCACTTAACATCAGGTGACCCACCTGTTCGTTTGCCTCCTATGATATAAAAAAAATAATTAATTCTGAAAATAAATCACGAGATAATATTCGAGCAAATATTGTTTTTCTACGTATATGTCGGGGCAGCGATAAAATGACGTCCAAGTAGAAGTATGTCATCATCCGCAGTGACGTCATGATTAGATACGATTTAACCAATCAATCCACCAAGAACAATCGAATAAAATGGTAGTCGATACAGAAATGCAACATTGAAGGTAGTTACGAATTATCCGTAAATGTGACTAGCCCAACTGTCTGAGCGAGGATGTCCAGTACCTAGTCGTCGGTCGCCTCTTAAGGCACTCAGTGAATGCTGATAGCCAATAATAAACAAGATTCATGAAAAGCCCATACTTACCACCAACAATGTCTCAGAACGGAGTAAATAGTGCCGAGATACATGAATAGATGATAATATCAACCAATGGCGTTTGAGGTCATTAGTAATTCTCGATATAGTTAATAACACGGACGCAAGTCAATAGTAGCTCCCCTGATATAGATATATTTTAACATCTCTCGAAACGGAAACATATTATTCTTCGACTTAAATCGTACTAAAATTAAAGAAATTTCAGTTTTATTACTTTTATGAAATATAATTATGGTTAAATTAAAAGAGAAAAGAGAGATGTATGATCAAAAATATCTTCTCAATTTCCGTTTGGATAGTAATATCTAACGTGATACGAGTTACGACACTGATGGCCAATTCGTTTCAAACTTGGCACTATAAATCATAAAGTCGGTCCGGACTGCGATCCTCTGAACGAGATAGGCACTTAAAGTAACTTTGGTGTAGTCATTGTTCAATGCTGCAACTCGGTCGAAGTCGCTTGCAAGGCGAATCAAGATAAGAGGCTATGTATATCACAATTGTGCAATTTAATTGGATCGTTCCTTCACAAATTTATTTACATTTTAGTCCTGTTTACAACTTGGTTTATGATCGGAATATTGTAAGGAATACTTATAGATAATGTTTATATATGCAAGAACTACTTGATTTTACCGCATGCTGTTAATTTTTTTCTTATGAAAATTGTCTTGTGTTTCATTGGAATTGGTACGTACAATCCCTTTTATTATAAGTATAGATTAATTGTGTTTACAAAGAAATCGGTCAGATATAAGATAACGAAGGGACGACAGCAGACAAGTCTTGCCAAGTGGTTTTAATGAGCCGTCGGAGCGTCGGTGTCCACACCATTAGTTGCGACGTTCCCTTTTGACGCTTCAGTAAATATTTGCCAAGATATTCCGGGGAAAGGCTAAACATAAAGAAGGTTTTATTTATTATTATTCCCCTTTTCCCCTTTATCTTAAAATTACGTAAATAAATTTAATATTGTTGGATGTAAAACAATTCACAGTAAATAATTAATAAGAAAAGAAAGAAAAGACGTTTCTTTGCAACACATAGGCAGAAATACTACGCACGTACAGATTAAAAATATATGTATAATATAAATACATAAAGATACAAATAAAAATTTACGATTTACGAATAAATAAAAAAAAAATTATGAATCAGCATATGTATTGTAGGAGGTTAGTCCTCCAGAGCTGATTTTTACCCTGGACCCAGAGAGATTATGTCAACGCTAAGTGACAATGGAAGTAGTGAGGAGTGAAAAAAAAAACTGATATAAAGTTAAATTATTTTCGAGTGTTATCAGTGGTACCCTATTGTTATTACGTTTTGAACAGTAACAAAATAGAAGAAAAGTGTAAAATAATAAAAATATAAAATAATGTAGTAGAATATTGTTACAAGCAAAAAGATCTACAAATACGTTTCGATAAATACATTTAAAATAGAATAAAAATACAGTCCTGCTTAGAAATTGAAGAGCGTGTTCAAATAAATAAAAATAAGCATCCCCTTACACGTTATAGTATATATTAACTTAAAACAAAACATACGTTAAAACTGTTACATAACGTTGGTGTACACATGTGAATCCACATAATCACCTGATAAATTATTCAAACAAACACAGTTTACTTCGAGAGTATAAACGAAAAAAAGAATAGCCTAAAGGTGAACCTATACTTAATTGAATTTCCAACTCAATAAATAGATTTGCTCGAGGGTTCGAAGGAAAGCTAGTTTAAACATTGTTGTTTTAAGAAATACCAAACGACTGAATGGCCTTTCGAATAAACTGTGTTATATTAACCGTGGAGACCGTAAAGGTGCCCTCTTAGCTGAGGTTAATTAATTTGAAGTTTAATTTCGTTCGCAGTTACGATGCAAGTAGAATCTAATTAAATACCGTAACCGTAGGTTTTAAAAAACATGTGCAATAAAAACAATTGCAAAACTTTGAACATTTGCTTCAAGATTGCCCCAGGTTTAGCACGAAGAGACTAGGGCACATAATGCTTTGTGATAATCTTCGTACATGCCCATTCGATCTTTTGGGCTTGATGGAGAAGGAGTCTGCAATAAAATCGTTCGATAATTTTGTCAAGCATGTGATTGCTAATCTTAAGACATTTAACGGACTTTGAAATTACCACGACTCTCTGACTTGTATCTATATCAGGGCTAACAAATCTTGGTGACTTAATATTATGCTCATGCAACACGTCAAAGGAGTGAAGTACTGAATCGTATCAAATTGCGATCACCCCTCTCTCCCTTTATATTGTCAATTCCAAATGATCTCTTTGTGAAAACAACTAGTATGGATAAAAAAAAATTGTGTAATTTATGATAAAACCCCACTAAGAAAATCATAAAGCATATCCTAGAGTTCCATTTAGTCTTAGTTTCATTAAAATCAGTTCACTCTATCAAAGGTTATTGTAATTTTAATGACGAAGCGACTTAAGTATGGGAGAAAAGTAGATAATTAAATTGGCTTAATATATTCAGATAATTTTATTGGTCACTGTTTTTTTACATTAGGTTCCACGCAGACGGAGTCGCGGGCACAGCAACTTTTATAATAATCGGTTGAGTACTTTAGGCGTGAATGCGTAACAAACAGAAAACAATATTTACATTTTTAGCGATGATAGCTTAGTTGATAGTGTTGTGTTCGGAAACCGCGTCAATAGGCATGGGTTCGAATCCTAGCAACTGAGACGGAACTTTCAGTGAACGAAAACATTGTAATACAACCATAGTATGATGGTTAGAGCTTTTTCTATGTCCTCTGGCTAGCTACTATTAGAGCAAGCTATTTTTGTAAACGCAATGCCATAAAAAGTAAGCGAGTGTATTAATAAAATAGGTCTTCAATAATGATTATTTGCAGCTTGCTCTGTAAACATAATGCAATTGGGTCTCGAATAATGTAATGTCATATGTCACTACTGTCATTACTGTCAATTTGTTGTTTTGTCATTTTCTTTTTTACTGCGTATTATGTATCGTGCTCGTACGTGTTCTTAAAAATATATCTGATAATATCACATTGGTGTTTACATTTAAACCCATTAATCTATCAACTATAAGCCTCAAGTTGAAAAACACATGTAAGTCGTCCAAACTATTAAACGAATTTAATCTAATAAATAGATCGATGCGACCGAATTTGAAAGGCAACTAAATAGTTTTAACGATTTCACTCGATAGCAAGTCTCACCTTACCGTCATACCGTAACGCAGTGTCCTAGGTGAGCGATTTCCTTGCAAGCGCGAGGCGGTGCGGCGCAGCGCGAAAAAAATAAACAGTCGACATTTATTGAAATGCCCTATGTAACCAATTCGGGCGCGGAGTGGGAACGACGGAATTGGTTTGATATTTTCACGCGATGTGTATGTGTGATGTGGTTGTCCGAGTCGATTGCGTTGCCTGATAGAACTTTTTATTATTGCTGTTCAGTGATTCGCGCGTCCGTAAGACAAAGCCGCCGGGTTGCACCGCATTGCTTTCAATTCGCGTGTCACCGTATCGAATCGCTTTGCAATTGTGTTCGCTTCGAATCGCCAACGTAGCACGTAGGCTTAAGCGCAGCTGCCGGAATACACAAACAGGTGATTGATGAGATCAGGTGAAATTGTAGTCAAACATTGGAACATATAAAATATAAAAAAAATAGTTATACATAGCTTAGAAGCCTTGTCAGAGATTTCTTATAAATGCGCCAACAGCCATTTATATGTATGCCTACATGAATGTACTTGAGTGGTAGTGATATATCTGTACACTTTGTTCTGCCTATATCGTAGTTTCATACAAACTTTGCATAAAAGTAACTCTAAAATTCTACAGGAACCGTTACAAAGTTTCGAATGTAGATCAGCCCGAGTAAATAGTTCAAGTTTAATCTTACCTACAAAGTTGGTTAAGATTTTACTGACGTTATTTTACAAGGTTGTGTATTTCTATCTGAAATTTTGTAATTGGTTTAATTATAATTTTTAACTAATCTTAATTTCTAACCTTGTCAGATTTAATTTATAATATCGTTTCGCTTCGTAGGAATAGTACAAAATAGTTTTTAATACAAATAAGTTACGTCCAAACGAAACATGGTCTTGGTGGTCTAGTGGTTGGACCGGTGAAATATCAATCCGATGTCCCGCAGGTTCGAACCCTGTATCAATGAATTTTTCGGAATTCGCGTACATTTAGTAATTTAAAATGGTAACACTATCGGCTGACGGAGAAGGAAAACATCGTGAGGAAACCTGAAGTTGAAAAATGTTCCTGTAATACTACATGTGGGACAATATAGAACTGTGGATTGCTTAGACTTTGAAATCACCAATACGTCGTGGGCTGGCGTGGTGATTATGCCCATACCTTTTTCCTGTGGCCTTGCAGTGGGTCTCTTATGGGTGATGATGATGAAACGAAACGTAACTTATATTAATTATTAATTTCTGTTTAGCTTCTCTGGCAATATTGTAGATTTGATATAACGCTCAGAAATAATACTTTTTCTGGATGAAAGGTCCTTTTCTGTACCCCTAACATTGTGTATACAAAATTCCACGATAGTGAGTTAAGTAATTTACGCGTAAAAAACAAATAAATAATTTAAAAAAAACACACATTTTTATTTATAAGATTAGGGCTACGATTTATAAGTTACCACCCCGATTTCAGTATATAGGTACTCTAATATCCAATGTTTGTCTGTATACCATGTAGAGAAGATTCTATTGATTGTTTCAAAACTAAATCTATCAAAGAAGTTCAACTCTATTTATCTGGAACATTAACAACATATTCTAATGAGCTCCCGTTGTCTCAATACAGACCACATCGTTACACTGTAATACATATACGTAAGGCGGTTTAGACTTTCGTAAAACTTGTATGCGTTAACCTCAACGCTATATTGCTTGTGTTATCGAATGATTCTGTCTCAACTATGAAATTGTTTGTACACAAACACATTATTTATCTTACGTTACGAACTAATGTGTCTAGATTGTAAAGATACTTTAAGAAGTTCATATTATTGTTTTATTGCTAAAATTATTTTCTACTACAGTTCTTATTAATTCATGAAAATAAAAATATTTATTAGTACTGTGAGGTTAACAGTTTTAGATTATATGTCAGAAAAGAATAGAACAGACAACTAAAAATAATGTAAATCTCGACAACAGAGTCACCTGCCGGATCTAGTATAACTAAGAGCGATCCAGGTGACGTCATAAGAATGAAAAAAATTATTAAAAACAGTTTATGTATCGGTTTATTTATACAAATCTTTTAAATATATCTAGTAAGCCTAAATAATGATTAACATAGTGTTTATGTTAGTTATAAAGACTTCGCTGAATTGTTGGTCTACAAGCCTCCCAGTAGTTGGATATAAACTAGCTGTTTTCTAGTCGGAACTCAGTAAAGTACAGTTCCCTACAAAACTGCTGGTTTAGGAGCCCTTGAGCTATTTGCCATAAGGCTGAGTGCCCTAAGCGCTCTCCCAAAAAACTCAGTAAAGGTCGTTCAACCCCACAGCGGTTAAAATTTGGAAAAAATGCCGCTGGGTTACATTACATGACCTTGAACGTGACACCCCTAAAACTGATACTATGGGGGATGTAACATATAGCATATGGTAGTTACAATCCACAAGTGACTCTCTCCCAATTTCCGTGCATTTTCAGTTATGCTTCAAGTATGACGATTACCAACATGTTGTTTATTGTCTATACATAAAAACAGCGGTCGAACGATTGATGCCTGTAGTACGATGGTACGTACTAATTTTGTATTTGGGTTGGTCTGACTAGTGTTTTGTTAGTAGATTAGTCGCTCCCCTGACATGTAATGGGCAATTTCCGAATACGCGGTGGGCGTTATCGTGGAAATTGACACGCATATTTGTTTATATATACATACTATCTAAAACATAACCGCCTATCTTCGAAGCCGTGCAAAAAATGGGGAAAAAGAAAAAGCAAGGAATTTATTATCTCATTTATTCGTCAATTTATACGTAACGTAATCACTATATAATTTTTTTTTATTGTAAATTATATATTTTTGCTTCTATATATTTTCACATATTATACAAACATATTCTTCTCGGGCGCTATAATAATTTTAAGTCATTACACATGTTTATTATAAGAATCGATAAAATATTTTTATTTATTTACAAGCATAAACAAGCTTTATTATTAATATGTCAAATTTATATAAAATGTTCTAAAAATTAATATTTCTATTTACAATTTTATAACGTATGTATTATTTAGAGCACAAAGAAGCTTTTTATGTACATAGTCTATTAACGTTTTCTCATGATAGGTTATTTACGCCATGTTATACCGTTTTTGATTAGTTTAGTTGACGCGTGTAAACATTTGATTTAATTTTATTAAAAAAATACATTTATTATAGAATACATATGTAAACAGAATGAAATATCATCATTACCTTTTTAGTGACGGCCATCTAATACGAGTCTAATAACCAAAGATGGCAAATCTAATACAAATACCAGATTGCCTTTTAAAGAGACCTACAAGAAAACATCGCTAGGCGTAAAAAGGTACATAGAAAATAACTAGCCACAGTAACACAGATTTGCTTCAGTGAAAAATCAAGATGATTGGGACAAATGAATTAGGAAATTTAAGTGCTATAGTCAATCGAAATTGATTATAATATTTTTTAATGTATGTTAATAGGTAAAGCCAAAACGTCGAGGTTGTTTTGATCCCAAAAAATAATATTAAAAGTATTTCAAACTAACATTAGATCGTCAACTCGGGGTTAATTTTTTTATATAGAACCCAAATGTAGAAGAAAGAATGCCATCGGTGAGACCTTGCTTAGGTTTTTTATGTTCTGCTAAATCATTTCTATTTTTTGATTGATTATATATGAACCGTATACAAAGGTGGTAAAAATTGGAGAAGTATATGAAAAAACGAATTTTTATTGACCGCGGTTAATCCCTTTATTGAGATAATTATTTTAAATTCACCTAAAGGTGATATAGTCAAATATTCATCGTGATTACGAATGGAATTAATTTTTTTCAGTTGAAAAATGAATAGAACAGTTCATCTTTACGGATTTTTACTTTATATGATTCATATATATCAACTGAGTAATAGTTAATTGGTTAAAAAATAGCGATCTACACTTATGACGTCTAGGTAATTTTAGAAACAATGTATAACAAATAGCTGAAACAGACACGTAAATATAAAAAGAAAAATTACACAGAGATAATCATGGCTACTTAGTACTAATAATTAAAAGAATAGTAATCAAAATCTTATGAATTTAATACGTTTTATGGACATCAATGTAATAGAATTATAAATATATTTTTAATAGTAACATTTATTGTCTTTTTCCTTTTTGATTTATAAAAGAACATATCAATATAAAATAAACTATAATTAAATTTTCACAAAGCATTGATGGATCTAGAATATGATAATAGTATTCTTCTATAGATAAGTTAATTTTTTTATGTATTTTGGAGAATACGTCATCAGAGCTCGTGAAGGCTAGCATCGGTGTCGCTTTCAGCTCCACCTAGGAGTAATGTTGATTCGCAAGGCTGCGAGTGCTGCTCGGGCTCCGTTGACTCGAGGGGCGGTAACAGTCACAGCTCTATAGGGGCTGCTCCCTTCCATGTTACTCCAGCGCGCAGCAAATGATATAGTCTGAGTACGCACCACATTGATAAACACTGTGGAAAGAAAAAACAAAAAAAACCGCTTCAAAAACTTTATTCAATTTAGGTCTTTCATAATACTTGGGACGAGTAAGTGTACAAGTGGAATTTGCATTTTTAAATTCGATACTTGGTTTTTCTGCCATCGTTTTAATCTTGTGAATATGTAACTTAAGGCCATATATCCTTTTCTGATGTGATACTTCTTATAGACGGGTTTTGAAATTCTGATCGGCATTATTTTTGTGTGATGAAAAGTGGTGGGGGTAAAACTGTATCGGGTAGAGTATTCAGAACACCGGTGCTCGTTCGATCACCGAAGTTAAGGAATGTCGGCCGTGTTCAGAACTTGAATGGTCACAGACGGCACTCAGGTTATGTTCAATTCAAAAATTAACTTATAAACTATCAGTAAACATAGATACGTTTATAAAATTAAAAAAACTTAGAATATATATTACTAAGTAGTTCATGCCCTCCTTCCTTGAGCATTAAAAATGGCACAAAGTAAATCGGATCCCAATAATAAGTAGCCTAGAACCATCCACGAAAAATTCCATCATCGAATGCTCATAGTCGTATGCCGATACGATCAGTAGTTCTGAAGTGATTGAATCTTAAAGGAAGCTAGCTACTTTTATGATATTCATGATTATAAAGGATCTATAACATAGATTAGTATTAAAACATAAATATTTACTCACATTTAGAAATATCCTTGGTAACAGAAATGATACTTCAGCTTTGCACATAGAATCGAATTGCTGCAACAAATACGGTAGATTATTATTCGTAAATAACTGCTTGCTTACTCGTCGTCCTGGTATGGTTAAATTACAAAAGTAGGGGTTCAATTTCTGATATAACAATCTGAAATATTTAGCCAGTTTTACCAGGAATAAATGAAATTGGTAAATACGATCAAATTTCCATATTGTCTCCTATAAGTTGAATTTGAATCAAAATATTTTAAATCGAATCAAAAATACTTTATCCAATTTAAACCCTGAGAAGGCGCTTATGAAATTAAAACTCTACCACCGGTTCAGAAAAAAACTCACTCACTGAGATGTTATATTTTACTAGATATACCAGAAGAGTGCCACTTTCAGACCACTATCGTTTATGTAACTGGTTGCTCCGCTTTATATATTTTAAATTTACTGCCATATTGTGATCGGTTCGCCACTCTTTCGATCCCGCTCATTACTCCTTCCATTGGCACATGCACACATGACTCATCATCGCGCCACGCGACAAAAGACCGCTTCGCGCCGCGTCCTTGGATAGTTTATTTTTTGCTTGGTCGAGTGCCGATACACTTTTATAATCAAATATCGTTGTGTGTGACAATTTCAATCTAGACTTTAGTGCCCATCAGTGTGGAAACTGCAACGTCACGAGGTATGTGCCAATTTCCTTCCCAATATTTTCTCCATTGGCATTTGGCTGATTATAATATAGTTTAGCATAAAATTCGCACCCCCGCAAATACAGTCCACTCATATAGTATAGAACTCAATTGCGCCGCGATTGCAGCGGCGCAACCAGTCACGATCCACCATTTGGAAAGTTTTTTTAAAATACTTTATGGGTTCTTAGCGTTTGACCACAACCTCGTTTGATGCTCAATGACGGCGTGGTCTGAGATGGTAAACACGCCAAACCTAGAGTGGACTGACCCTCAACTGCAGTTTCAGGAACACACCAACAGATACTTGGTGATAGATCTTCAATTTGAGGGTGGTAGTTTGCCAGGAGGACTTAGAAAAAAAACCCACGAACACGCTATAGTTTCCTCACGATGTTTTCCTTCACGGGAAGCTCACAGCACGGCAAGGATTCGAACTTATATCCATTGACACTGTGTCCGAACAATCTATCAACTAAGACACCATCACTTCAAAACCTATTTAAACTTAACCTACGTAACTTTAATTAAAATAAAACCTACTTGATATGCTGCTTAAAATTACCCAGTTAATCAATAATTGTAGAAGCTAACACTATAATAAAAAAAAAACTTTTATTGATATTACTGTACCTGAAACATGAGATGGTATTTTTTTCCATACTAGTTGTTTTTGCAAAGAGTTCATTTGGAATTGAAAATATAAAGGGAGAAAGGGGTGATCGCAATTTTATACAATTCAGTACTTCACTCCTTCGCCTTGTTGCATCAGCATAATATTGTCACCAAGATAACATGGGATGGTTAAATTGTGAATGTATAAAATTTATACTGATTTTTTTTCCAAAATCTAGTTTATCTAAGCTTTTACGGACATATAATAAATTATCCAGGAGGTGTTGGGAAGGCAGAGTTAAGATGATGAATTGTTTAACCCAGAATTCTCAAACCTTGATGTGGCAAAATTATCGTTTACTGCAAACGATCTAAAGTAAATTACCGGTGTGAACAAATTGTAAAGTCTGCTCGTACATATCTTAAAATATGATAAATCACCCGTAGGGCCGTAAAATTTTGTTGAAGCTAAACAACATTCCGGTATACTCAATGGTCTGGAAATAAGGCCAACGAGTTGTGTGCAGTATTCAAGTCATGATTTCATATATAGTTTATCTATCGGCTAATAAAATTTTGTTTTTTGTTTGTTGTACTGCTAGTTTTGATTACTTTCGCTTCTGACAAAGGCATTGTTAGTAGAAAGAAAATAAAACAAATATTTAATAAATTTATTTTATGATAGTTATATTTTAGCATATTTTAGTAGTTATGTGAATACTTAGATAAATATAAGCAAATTATAGTAAGAAAGCTAGTTGCTTCTCAATTGTCGGTCAGCAAATTTTCAACTTAAAGATGTTACCTAACGAAACGATAATTAAAAATACCCGAATTATAATTTAGAATTTAGTAATTTAAATATCAAAGCGCTGTTAAACGACTTTCCACAAATTATGAATGATAAAAAGTGTGATAATTAAAACTTTCCAACAATCTCCAGAAGCTAGCAAAAACCTTATTGTAATTCGAAAATCTTTCAAGCTTTTCGTACTTCAATCACGAAAACAAAATGGTCCTCAAATTAATTAGGCAACAAAGTTATAAAAATAATACCATTACGTAGTCAGAATTAATGCGAGCGAAATTATAATTTAATTAGTTTGTAATTGGCGTGGATATTTTTCCGTCATCTTTTGTAAGGTGGGACTTGCCAATTGTATTCAACTGGATCGAGAACACCACGTGTCAAATCCGCCATAGTAACATACTCACGCATGTCGCGTTTCAGAATCAGTCACCTAGTAATCAAGCTGGGTGGTAGGGTGTCTACATCCGATAGAATCGCTACCACAACGAGATATTAAGCCCAATAGCAAACATTCCCGATTTCGTCTGTGTTGTTTGTTATCTCCACAATATATATTTTAAGTACAGAGGAAAAAAATGTTAATAAATATTGTAATGAAAAGTATACTTTGCTTGTAAATTTTTTTTGGTAAACAATCTTATCCGTTCACTTCTCTTCTGCGTATGCGCACTACACCGCTTGCTCCACTTTACGCTTCGTTGAATGCATAGTGCTTGAAAAAATAGTTTTTTTTTTATAAAACTTTACAACCTTATGAATATGATATTTTTTTAATGTAAGGACTTCGTTCCTAAGAAGTAAAACTACAACAAATGACAGAAATCTATCCAGTAGTTTTTGTATGATGCGCGCAGAAAAGGAAACCTCTACCATTTTATTTATATAACTAGATATAGAACACGGTTCCGCATGCGTTTCTTAAAATTGTATTAAAGAAATATAAAATTGTGAGAAGATGTGCAATTATAGAACCGCTCTTTCAAAAACATTTGTGAAAACTACACGCACGCCACATACTGTAACGTGTAACGTGTACATTGGATATGTGAATACTAACAGTGCGTCGATTGGGATGTACCATCAGCAATAGATTTGGAACTTTAACCTACTATATATTTTGTTTTTTCACGTGTCGCGATGAGAAACAGGGAAACGCACAATACTATATATACGGGCAGCATTTTATACAACAATTTTCGGAGCTATATTGATTTGATTGATTTTTCATTTCTTAAACGCCAGGTTACAGTTAGTATAAAAATAAACCTTGACTAAATTCTTACCTTTCAGTGGATGATTAATACCAAAAAATCGTGATATGAGTATATACACACTTAGCTTACATATAAATTTATAGAGATGTAATCAACACTACCTCGGCTAATTGTTATAATTATTTCGAAGTTGTAATGTAATAGGACAATTAAAGTGGCCACATACCGTCGGCAACAACCAAACACGAGTCGAATAAAGTCGGACGTTAATTACAAAATTGTTGGCCGGATCTTCGCCACTATACACTAAAGTGGGCAATTTCAACGTTAGCTTACATGTGTGTACAATTAGTCAGACATATCGTACAAAATGTAATAAAAAGTGTCTCGAAATTGTTTTTTTTCTATATTTGTCGCTACAAAGGTCTCGTCTACTGTCAAAAATACACGCTATCTAACACGAAGCAAATCTATAAAAGACGTAAAGCAAAAAGCACGGCAGTCCCTCTGATTCTTTAAATAGAGCGTTCAAGCCCGGCAAACCAACGAACATGCTGCCGCGAACTTGCGGTCAACTTCGTTCCTGTACACGTTCCGCGGCCGTCCTCGGTAGCGTCTCAAGCTTAGGTTCGATCTATGGAGCTCTCGAACACGCTGCTACATAGTACCCTACATATGATATGTTCCACATGTGGTGGAAGAGTTTTTCCTTCTCTTTCCCTAATTTTCTTTCTTTCTGGTTAGTTAACCTTGGCCAAAATTGCCAGATTCAAAAGATATGTAGTTGCATTCGTGCGGCACTTATGAAAGTATGCATATGTGCCTCACCAACGTATCTAGGTATCTTAGCTCGCATGAATACCTTAGTTCGATACGTGATATTTCATACAAGGCAACAACACAAGCAGAGGTCCGGTTTCCTTGGGCATCTTTTCGCTGGTTGCCATTTCGGCTGAGTACGTCGCCCAAGAAGCCCAGTAAAGTTGTGAAGGCCAGTCAGGCCAACAGTGGACAGTTAATTAAAAAAAGAGGGGTGATCGTAAGGGGATCTTCGCTTCGGACCGTTCACATCTCTAAAGATATTTTGTAACTATGCTCGGTAGTGTTTTATTATATCTGCTGCTAAATGTGACGTCAATATAGGATTGAAAGTTTTTACTATATTATCCTAACTAATATTATAAATTCAACTGTGAGTTTGTTTGTTATGCTTTTATGCCTTAACTAGTCAACCGATCATCATGAAATGTTGCATTCATAATAAGAATACTGTTCAAATCTACATTGACGCGAGCGAATCCGCGGGTAAAAGCTAGTTCTAATATAAATACTCAATAATTTTAACCATCGTAAAATGGTTAATACAGGTATTAAACGCTTTAATATTCCTAAGATTACACGTTGGTAATTTTTTTTAAAGAAAGTTCGTTAAAACAGTTTTAAATAAGAACGATAGTTCAAAATGTAACATATTATAACCTTCCCATAAGTGTATATTTAGAAAAAAATGCACATTAATAATATTAGAAAAAATATTACCCTACCTACTACTGTGGGGTAAAATGATGAATGAAGTAATCTATGGCAATCAATATCCTTAGCGAACTGAGTTGAGACTTGAGCGGATACCATGCACGATTTCTTATCAAGAGTTTCTCACCTGAATTAGGTATTTGAGTAAAGTGATACATGATTACGAATAACCATTTTAAAGTCCTCTAGTTGTCTGTAAGAAACTATAATCTTGATAATCGATTGAAGAATAATAAAAAATTAAGACAATGGCTTATTTGTTTCTCTGTTTGCTTCAACGCGCTTATTTCTGTTAGTCAGATTTGAAAAAATATATTTTTACATTTTATAGATCACTAGCTGATTCCCGCGACTTCGTCTGTGTATCTCAGTTGTTTTGTTATATCTCAAAGGTATTATTAGGCAGCGTTTTCCACGAAAGCTTCCAGGCGGCTTGACTTTTCCAATCCTTCCCACAATTATCGTTATATTTCAACCTATTTACAAAAAATCTTGACAAATTATATAACCTAAGCCTTCCTCGTGAATCACTCTATCTATTAATTATAAACCTCATGAACCGCTCAGTAGTTTTTGACTTTATCGCGAACAGACAGACAGACGTGGCGGAGGACTTGTGTTTATAATATTTAGTGATTTATCGAAGTAGTTTACATACTATCCCGTATCAAAATATAAGTTTCAGGAGCCGAGCAGTTACGATACAAAATGTCGGAAATTATGCCACACGAGGAGGAATTAACAGCATGGACAAATCATGTTGCGTGACTGGTATTTCGGTCGCTTACGGAAACCGAGCATTATAGAGAAGGATCGAACTGTGAATGCTTATGTTAGCGAGGTACCATACCGTATTCACATTCAGGGATATAGTCGGCTCCCTACGTAGTATACAAAATACGAATTTTGTCGAAACCAATATAACTGTATTGATTTTTTAGCAACGTTTTAAAAATAAAACATGTGTGAGAGGAATATTTAGTAGCTTGATAAGATTTTTTATAATTTTGTTTTTGGCAACCAATCGTACTACTTATATAATTTACTGCCATTGTTGAGTAGGGTAATGATGATATTAGAATTGTTTTGCGATAATTTCAATGTTCTAACAAGATGGTGACCTCCTTGTTAGAACTTTCCAGGGAGGTTTTGTGGCATCTTGGAATTCTTGCTCCGCGTTATTATTTTCCTTCCACTACACTTATGCACAATAACCGAATTATATTACGTAAAATGCAACAAATATTACAAAACACACAGCCAAACAACATTAGGCTTTGAATAAAATATATAACTCGCAACAGATACACTAAGATCCCACCAAAAACTACTTGATAAGTTACAAAGAAGCATCACAATTAAGAAAACAAATTACGACTTTTACCGCGTATGTGTCCCTGTGTGACATACTTGATTATATTTTATTTAAATACTCGACTACGAGCCCGGCTTCGCACGGGTATTGAACAACAATTTCAAAAATTATAAATTTTGACACACATACACTCAATACATACATTCTTTTTGCGTCGTGTTACTAAAAAAAAGTTATAAAGAAAGTTTGAATATTATTATTTTAATGAATTTTGTTTTTCTTTTGTTGTTATTTTTTAATATTTGATTATTTTATTTTCATTTGTAATGGTTATAAAATATCATATGTACAAAACAAAAGGCATTTGATTAATTGAGTTAGAGTTTCCCTGTAAACTTTTGTGGCCATACCGAAATAAATAATAATAGGTGATGTGTTTTATTATGTGGCAGCAAAATAAATTGATTTTCATGAACTCCGACCCGCGACAGGCCAACGTACAGTTGGCCATGAGTAAAACATTGTTTTCGAGGTCGATCCATACTAATTCGAAGGTTTGTCCTTGGGACTTGTTAATAGTTAGCGCGAAACGAAGTCCGACGAAGCAACTGATATCGCTATTTTTTTATGTCAAAAGGTGGCAAACGAACAGGTGGGTCACCTGATGTTAAGTGATCACCACCATTCATAGACACTGGCAACATCAGGGGAGTCGTAAGTGCGTTGACATCCTGTGTATGGAAAGGGAGGTGGGCCTACGGCGCTCTCACTGACTGAACGAAATGCAACACTGCATGCACTGTTACTTCACGTCGGTTTTCTGTGAGAGAGTGACACTACTCCGGGCGAGTCGACCCATCCATGTTGTAACTAGTAATAAATACAGCGTGGCTATACCACATACAATCTATCTTTCCTGATCATCTTATCGTAGCAAGTATAGTATTATAATCAAATTATTTATATTCTAGTGCTGTTTGATGGTATCTGTAGCGTTGTGTTCTGTACCAACTGAATAAGGTAATCCAAAATCACTTAGGCTTTTATCATTTACTTGCAATAGTTTATTTTCTATTTGTATCACATCTTCATGGTAGGGCGAATTCTTGATTTTCCCGTCTAATTCTATGTCTAATATCTTCACATAAATCGTCTTTCAAATTGTCTCATAAGCTAGCACGGCTGGGTGAGCGACAACCACGACTTTTTTTCTAATACTTACATTTTTAAACTCGTGATATCTTTCGAATGGAATACCCGTATTGAATAATTCAAAAAGTTATATAACGGTATTCTAGCAGTCTTAAATATCAAGTAATTTATTTTGATAAGAATTATTACCAAGGTACAAATAAAGAGCATATTCGAGCTGCGTCGTTTCAATTAAAATTTGAAAATAAAGGAACACTTATTGTGGCATAACTATAATAGTTAGACATACGCTCTCACGACACTTTTTGTAGATAATGACGTGTTCTGCAAAATTGTGGTGCATTATTTTGTTGACTCATAAATAGCTTAAGCAGCGCACGCGATGTAAGAAAAATTTTAGGTCAGTTTTTTACACCTTCGCTTACATTATTGGAGTTTTAATAAAGATCTAATTTCTTTTAAATATGAAATAACTTATGACACTCAAGGGTAGTTTAGCTTCCCAACGGTGTAAGATTTTTTTTAATCAGTCCAGTAGTTTCGGAGCCTATTGAATACAAACAAACAATCAAGTTTTTCCTCTTTACAATATTAGCTTAGATTTACAAGATCAATTAATTTGGAAAGCAAGAGATGGCAAAGTTTTCAAGGCTTAAACAAAAATGCTCAATGTAATTGTATTATCATTACAAAATTAGAGAGGCAATAAATATTTGATTGTAAGCTGTCATTTCATTCGCAATACAGACATTGTACGTATAAACGTCAGTTGAAATATGAGCGGTTTCATCAATTAATGAAAGCAAACAAAGGGCGGAATTATGTTTATGAGCGTAAATGAACGTTGTTTGCATAGTGGGAAGCAAAACATGCGTATACGATAGGGTGACTACAAAAATATAATATAGATGTATTTTTACATCTATCATCACTATGACCTAAGGGTTTTTTGTCATGGAGTACCTATTGAACTATAAATGGCCACTTGGTGACGCTATGCTACATTTTATTGTCACGGCAATTTATAATGTTATTTAATGCAGAAGAAGTTGCGGGATGGCTGCTACTACTAAAAATTAAACACTAATTGAACAGTACAATTTTGTGCTACTGTTTATAGAATTAATTGATAAAATTTAGCATATACGTAATTTTAAAATACTTGCTAGTGATGGCTCAGTTACTCTAGGTCAGTGAAGCTGTTAAGGCTTTGCTAAGCCAATAGCGTAGTCAGTTCGAAAAAAAAATATCCGTTACGAGAAAAAAAGGAAAATCATATTGACAATTGTACATGAACAGTTCAAATCTTCAACAGCATATTCTCAAACTTAATCAGCCCCCAAAAAGCCAACTCAGACTGAGTTAAGCTATAGGACCGGACTAAGATGTTGAAAATAAATTAAATTCAATATAACCTATTTTCTCGTATAATAATTTACAAGTAAGATATATTTACAAAGTTCGAACAAAATAATTTACCTAATCTGTCAATAACCATTATGAAATTATTGGCAAACAACAAAGAAACTTGTAAGCTGTTTACGAAGTGTCAAACCCAGATTGAAGTAAATTAGAAAAAAAAACCCGGTGTGTAAACAAGAAATATATGCTTTGAAATAACAACAGTAGGTTTTGTTTGTTTACTATTCCATAAAATTCAAATTAATATTAAACTCTGCAGGGTAAACCACATTTCACAATATTATATAGTCCGCTTTTAAAAGAGGAAAATCCCTTAAGGTTCGGACCCATAGTATAGTAGAGATAGTTATAATATAATAGGAGCTTTTTTTCGTAAGTAGAGTGAGAACAAATTCATTTTCTGCAAATCCTCAAAACTAAAATAGGCTTTAATAAGAAACGGAGTTAAGAGATAAGACAACTACTTTATGATATTTAATGAGACATTATTAACGTCGATAAATTTTATCGACGTTAATAATTATAAGGACAAGATTAAATTAAGTTAATAATAATTATTATTATGAGGACACGAGAAAATATCATAAAAACGTCTAATAATGGAAACATTTATTAAAAGTTAAAGGTTTACTGATTTTATCTCATAGTTCAAAGAATTTTATCTTTTCTTATATAAATATAGTTTAATTCATTGTAAATTATACTTTATTTAATTTATGTTGTATTAACGTGACAAAGTCACAATATAAGAAATTACAATCGACCCAGTGTTACCCGAATATAAATACTACACAAAAAAAACTGAATTTTATAGATTTTCAAAATATTGCGTATGAGAAAATTTTCAAATCTTATACAAAATTTGAAAAGTCAAAATCTCCTTACAAAATCATAACTGCTACAAAAATTTGCTTTTCAATTATTTACCAAGTTTATAAATCGATTTTTACGTTAAGATTAAAACCGATTGACATTTAAACAATGTCACAAGAAACGACAACTTTTATGAACCAAGCCTTATCGATTATCATTACATAGTATAAAACAAAGTCCCCTACCGCGTCTGTCTGTCTGTCTGTTCGCGATAAACTCAAAAACTACTGAACGGATCTTTGTGCGGTTTTCACCAGTGGATAAAGTGATTCACGAGGAACGTTTTGGTATATAATTAGTCCCGGATTTTTTTATAATCAGGGCGGGACAACGTCTGCCGGGCGCGCTAATAAAACTATAATAAATGAACGAGATACAAAAATATTGTTTGCACAATTTACAAAACGTGGTTACCCTTTTTCAAGTTAATTCGTGCCACTGTTATGTCTACGGACTGAAAGCGTAGGACCTCTGATGAATGGGAGACTAAAATAATAGGCAATGTTACCCGTAGACACTGCCAACAATCGGGTTACCCAAACTAACGCTTTGTTCTTTTAAATTGTCCTCAAAAATTTGTATTTAATGGAACAAACAAACTAGCTTACGTAGTCTAAAAGCTTCAATTAAATTTACCTTTACAGTTATGCTTATTTTCTTTTGTAAATAAATCTATATTCTGCTTGGTTTAATTTGGAATTTTAAAGTAGCTAGTACAATTTGAAAGAGCCTTTTAGCAGGTCGATTTTCTACGATAGATGTTACCATCATATCTCTTAATTTGTGATGAGCCAGCAAGTTTGGCACCAATTGGCACAATACAAAGGGTTATGCACTAGAGGACATGTATGTCCTTGATATGTGATACCACATTGGTCGATACTTCAACACCGTCCCATCTTCCAGTTAATTGGCTAATAGCTTGTGTGACTATCTTAGTAGAGGACTTCGTAGAGCAAGTATTTTTATTATAAAATTTCTTCTAATTATTATAAAGCTTTAGCGAATTACAGTCACGTATGCTCTACGTAAGAGATGCATATATCCTCAATTTTATTACGACAAGATTGTAGCGTATTTGTCAACTGTGAAATCGGTATTACTGTATCTAATTGTTGGTTCTTTTTCTTTTCTATTATATGAATTTTCACCGACCGGACATCCATTTGTTGTTTTGGTACCCCCAATGAAAATCAGAGCTGCAATATCATTTGCAGCATGTAGGCGAATGGAATTTCTAGTTGTTCAAAATTTTCATTTCCATATGTTTTAATTATTTAATTGTATATCATTTGGTTCCAACAATGAAAACTATTTATTTCTTTCTTATAATAAAATGCGCATAGTGTTTCCTTTAGATGTCCATCAAGATCATAAAAATGAAGTAATAGAATAAAAAATTCAACAAAATTATATCCCTCATTGCGTAGGCTACAATAAGCTTAAGACTAATAATTGAGATCGTTTATATGGTACACAATGCGACCAAAGTATGGTTAGGCTTCAATGACTAGTAATTGCACTATTGCACTGCATTTGTAGTGTGCAAGATTAGTATACAATGGAGTATGTCAATGGCAAGAACATAAGTAAACAAATAGTGTTAATAAAATTAACATTATAAATTCGCAATTAGTATCGTCGAATTTAAACATGGTTATATTTTACTGTAGCCTTCTTCTACTCCTACTTTAGCTAGTAATCTTTCTTATTGAAGATTATTATTATGGTTATCAAGTAAAAATATAGTTCGTACTTTAGAGTTAGCAACTTTGGGTGATTTCATTGCTCTAATAAAATTATGACACCTTAACTTAGCAAGCTAACTAGTACTGACCTAGCAAGGACTTAACAGCTTCATCGGACTACTATAACATTCAAGAATTCACGTTGTATGGTATTATTTTATACATGTGTTATATTATTATTCGCATGAGAGCTTTCTCTAAATTCGCTTGGCTAACTACGACTCTGAAGTTGATAATCTGCCGTCAAGCGCCTATTGCTGTGTTCCGGCAGCTACACTTCAGAGCCAGTCGTCTCTAGGTGGTGGTAGAGCCACGATGAAGCTATTATTGGCTTCAGCATGAATGGGTCGGCTTGCCCGGGGTACTACCACCCTCCATAGAAAACCGACGTGAAGTAACAGTGCTTGCATTGTTGCGTTTCGTTAGGTCAGTGTGACCGCCGGAGGCCTACCTCCCTTCCCCTCACCTCTCCCCCTCCCTTCTTTTCCCCAAACACAGGCTGGCAACGAACTCTCGACTCTCCTGGTGTTGTTAGTGTCTATGGACGGTGGTGATCACTTTACGTCAGGCCCGCCTGTTCGTTTGGCTGCTATGACATAAAAAAAGTTCGGCATGTTTACCATCTTAAACTATATCGTCATTCTTGGTCAAAATGCCAAAAATCCCATAAAGTACATAAAGCAAAAAAATAATATTAACAAATCGTAAAAAGTAGTCAAAAACTTCATAATGTTGTCATTGGTAATTTAAATTGTAACTTAAAATAATATATTTCAACTGACAAATTTCGATTTATTTAAGAACCGCCCTATTATTAAAGTACTTTAAAACACCAGACAATTCGTTCAATGTTCAATATCGTCAAGGGTATTAACGTTGTCCATTAAAATTCAGGTCTCAACTTTATAATATTGTTTTCATATTATCCGGTTAAGGGCACGTTTCCCTTAATAAATTCAGTTTTGTGGCTAAACAAATATTGCACGAGCTGAACAAATTGTGTTTGCTACCTACTGTTACATAAATATTCAATACGAAACAATATTGGAAGAGATTGAATGGTAACGTTTTTGCGATTGAACAAAAAATACTAAAATGCTCCGCCGAGTCCGGTGTGTACAAACATCGGATAACAATTACAAAAGGTTTTAATTTTTTTTTAATTTGTTTTTGGTTTTTTTTTGTTACCCATCCCTATTGATGCAAATAAAGCAACATTTAAAGGTATTATTGAAATCTATATAGATTGGTGGTGCAACTTTACGGATTTAAAGTTAACTTTGTTAAATTTCAACATGACTGCTCAGATTCAACAAAAACGCGTAACAACACGACGCTTTCCTAATGTTCTGAAAAGTCCTTCATCTGTCAATAGAACTCTTGTCAAAAGCACTTAAATTTATGATTTTTGTTTTGATTTTTTATAACATTGTTTTTTACAGTAATGTTGTCATGGATTACGTAAAAAGTAGATAAAACAAATTAGGTAATAATATTGAGTATTTATTTTGAAAAAAGTTGTATCTAGACTTCTGCAATATAATATGTGTTTATTACTAAAATTATTGTAGACGTAAAAATGTGGTCATACATTTAAATTATTTATTAGAATACAAATTGTCATATTATTTATGAATTAAATATAGAAAAGCAATTGAATTTTTATATAGTTATTAATGTACTTTCGGAAATGCTACATACTCATGTTTTTAGAATAAAATTAAGTGGAACTGTAATGTAGACAATTGGCAAAAATATGCATTTAGGGTTAAGTCGTGTCTAAGATTTATATCTATGTGGTATAGTTAAATAGGAGTATATAAAACAATTAATTACAGGTTTAATTGCCTTGTCTGTTATGAAAAAAGAATAAAATTACGGAAGCCCGAATAACAAACCGCGTTTACCTCGTAAATAGCAACAAATAAATAATTAGTACCGACGAGAGGGTACTAGAACCTTATGTCACTGTCCTAAGTACAAGATTTTAAAAATTGTCACAATGACTTGTTCCGGCACGTTATCTTGTAGCTGGTAAAATACTTTTTTAATAACATAGGAGGCAAACGAACAGCTGGGTCACCCGATGTTAAGTGATGACTGCCGTCCATAAGCACTAGTAACACCAGGGGAGTCGCAAGTGCGTAGCCAGCCTGTGTTTGGTGGTAGTGGGGAGGGTGAGAGGGGAGGTGGACTTTTTTTTTCGAACTGACTACGCTATTGACCTAGCAAGGTCTTAACAGCTTCACCGGACTAAAAGGAGGTGGGCCTCCGGCACTCTCACTGACCGAACGAAACGCAACAGTGCAAGCACTGTTACTTCACTTCCGTTTTCTGTGAGACGGTGGTACTACCCCCGGCGAGCCGACCAATTTATGCTGAAACCAGTAATAATAGCTTCAGTGTGCCTCTACCACTTACAAACTTGAACTACATGATTGACATTGAACTAAATGACCCTAACTACTAGGTAAATTAACACTAGATAGTTTCGTATTTACTGCTGACTTAAACAAACATTCTAACACAAACAATTAAAACAGTATCTATGCATAGATACGGTTAATACCTCGAAGTTTACGTTATAGTGTTCGTGTATTTACATTAGCCTTCGACAAAGTAATCAATCGAAGTAGTTTCACATACATATGTATATAACACTCGCTGGTCGAATTGAATTCTAATAGTGGCTTTCAAAGTTTATTAGTCGATTATCAACAATTATAAAAGAAAATCATATTATTCAAAGCAAATAACTATGTCAGGGTGTGAGGAAGATTTCTTTTTCAAGTAATAATTTACGTAATAATAATAATCAAAGTAATTTTATCTGAAATAGACGATATAATAGTGTAAAAAGGAAAGAACTCAGTTCGTGCAATTTTCAAGCTAGTTGTACTTCGAATAGAAACAACAGAAAATACCCCTTTTATATTTGGTTAAAGCAATATAATAAGCAATGTTGCTATCGTAAAATTGTACCTGTACATTTAATTTTTTTTTAGATCATAGTAGATAAACGAACACGTGGGTCACCTGATGTTAAGTGATCACCACATAGACACTTGCAACACCAGGGGAGTCACAAGTGCGTTGCCATCCTGTGTTTGGGGGTGGGGGTGGAAGGGAAGGGGGAAGGAGAGGAGATGTGGGCCTCCGGCGCTCTCGCTGGCCGAATGAAACGCAACAATGCAAGCACTGTTACTTCAGGTCGGTTTTCTGTGAGAGGGTGGTCCTACCCCGGGCGCGCCGACCCATTCATGCTGAAACCAGTTATACATTCAGCGTGGCTCTACCACCTACCAATTGTTATTAATGCATTGTGGATCTTGAATACGTAATACAAAACACTAAGCTTTTTACACTTTAACACTAACCGTCTTATTACAAAAACAAAATGAACACGGGTTTAACACGAATTTTGCTAAGCAGTGCCTAAAATTTTAAACCTAGTTTAACACATATTTGAAATACTTTATTACAAAAGCGCGTCTTAGCGCTCTCTAGCTAAAAATCTGATGTAAGTTTTTATTTATGCTAGCAACTATGAATAACATTCGTTCAATGCAATCTTATCATTCAAACACGTTCCATTACATACAGATATTTTGCGAACAATTTCAATTCATGAATAATATTTTTGGTCAGACCTTCATTAAGAAAATATACTTATTTTAAGTTAAATTGATTATCATTATTGTGACATTTTGGTTAAAAGAAAATGGTGTAATTATCTAAATAAGTATAATGTAACAGTATAATGTCAGATTAATAAATTGTCAAATACTTTAACAAATGTCAATAGTGTCATATAATAGAAGTTATGATTTGAATCTCTAAAATTGTGTAATTTATTTATTTCTTCCAAATCAATTATACTCAGGAAATTCATAATTTATTACGAAACGTCTTTCGCTGGCAAATATAAATACAATAAATCACAACAATAAAATAAAAACTGTCAACTTAGACAAGTGTTAGAGGATTTTTACATTAAAATTTTATCCGTCTATAAATAAGGGTAAGATACTTTTTTGTAATCAAACTTTTTTAAAGCAAATATTCAACATGTTTGTAATTTTTTTGTAATAACACGGTAAATATTTTGAGCAACAAACTTATTATATGATTTTGTTACTTCATATATCAGAGGATACCATAGGTATAACGTTAGTAGATATAAAGAAAAAACACTCAGAAAATACGAAATAATTCTTCTTATTAACAGCGAAATTGGTAAAGTAAATAATAAATAAAAACAATTCATCGAATAAATAGCACTTCAAATACAATTACTTCAATGTGTTGTCGACAACCAAGCGGAATGTAATTACTAATACATAGAACACATACAGTGTATACCATTATTGATTATCTGTTATAGAACTTGAATTGAACTGAACTCTCTTTACAGGGCAATGACAAATAATTCTGAAATTCCTATGAATCGTAGGGTACTAGTTAAAGAAAGAAACAAAAAATAAATCTATTGAAAGACAGATATACTCCTAAGAAGATAATTTTAATACGCTATTGTTCTTTAATACAATGGTGCTTAATTCCGGAATTAAATTATTATCCTGTTCTTTATGACTATTTCCTTACGAGACGAGAGAGACGAAAAATACGAGAAATAAAACGAGTAGAAAATCTATCGCTTATGTTCGTCTCGTCTTAGGTTTAAGCTTTTATTTGATATCAGAGACGTGCAGATGTTTTAAAATTAGAGTGCACATTACTGTTCCACTGATATATTTCAGATATTTTTATGTTCTGTTTCGACTTCTTAAGTATTCTTTAACGTCCTGCCCAGGCTTTGTGATCCAATTACTTTTTATACTAAGTGCTGTCTAAGAAATTTCTAAGGCTTTATATCGTTGATTAAAACATTTGGTTCATTCGTTGAAGGCTTTTTACATTTATCCAAATCTATAACTAATATTATAAATATGAATATAAGTTTGATTGTTTGTAACGCTTTCACGTCTTAACTACTCATGCAAGCATCATTAAATTTTGCATACACGTTGTCAGGATTACTGAAAAGTGGATACGGTATTTTTTATAGAAAAAAAATACTGCTCCCCAGGGATAACTCAAATTCACATTGACACAAGAGAAGCTGCGAGCAAAAACTAGCATGTATTAACCCTTAACTTGGCAGAATTTTATTTTTTTGAATATCGAAATAATATTCATACCACTTAATCCTTATGACCCAAGAATGTCCAGAAAAAAAATCTCATGAGGGTAGTTAAGGAAAAATCACTTGTATCTTATGAGATACATTACCATGAGCATTGATAAATTCATTACGGTAACAATGTGTCTCTACAGATACATTACTAAATTAGCTATGATGTTATTATAAAATAATGTATATGAAAATAATTATAATTAAGCCGCGTTTATAATTAATAACCTGTTCCATTTATTTATGTGACAAAAGTACAACTTCTATCAGAAAAAAATAAAACAAAATCAGATTAATTTTGGAAATTTATATTATGGAAATTGAAAAAACAGTTCCTATCCGGTAATAGACATAATCTCATACCACATTTTAGGCACATAACAGTAGTCTGACCCTTGATGCATAGCTTGCATCGTCCTTTGGACCCAAATGTAGAGAAATGATTGTTGATGATTGTACCCAAATATTTTTTTTTTGGTGCTGGTGGTACAGAATTAGTGTTTATAAGTTGTTGTTGTCTCCCAGAATGTAATAGCCCTTGTATAATATGATACCGGAACTTCTTTAAGCTCAATCGTTTTACTTTATTCACGGTCATATGTCTGCGATATAAAATCCAGCTATTGTTCACGCACATATCCAAAATTTGGGAAAATATTGGTAAGTACCATCGGTGGCTTTTCATCTCAGTTCTGTATAAAGCCACCAACGTATCTGCAAGGTCGACCCCGCCCATATGCGCGTTGTAGTGCTTTATTATATTGGGACAGGGAACAGCAGCTCTCCGTTTTAAATCTTTATTGTACCGCTGTATAACTCCAACAGGTGTCTCCGAAACGTAACTGCTTGCCACAGTGACTACTTTGTTATCATGCCATTTCACAACACACACTTTGTTTTTATTGCATACCACTCGTGAATAAGACCCTCGGCCTTTTTTCTTGAGGGCTTTATCTGATAACAGTTTCTGTTCTGCACCACGTAGTCGATTCGATCTTATTGTGCCTAAAGAGAATATTCCCATATCATATCGCAGCATATGAATTAGTTCCAAGCTGGTGAAAAAGTTATCAAAGTAAACAACTGAACATGCTGGATCAGGAATAGTTTTACACAGTGATAAGACGACTTTTGCCCCAAAGCCCAAACTCATCTCTTCTGGTGAAAATGTATGGTATCTGAAGGAGTCTTCACCACCATATATGACAAAATCGTAAATGAAGCCCGAAACTCCCGCTCTGACAAATATTTTGTACCCCCATTTGCGAGGCTTGTTCTTTACGTACTGTTTTCGATTACCGGCTTTTTTGCCCTTATATGGCACCATCATCTCATCAATACTAAATCTGGTTTCATGAGGAACTCTAAAAAAATTGGCACGTACCTTTTCAATCAGGGGCCTAACTTTAAAATATCGATCACCGTCATCAAGCAAATTGTCGTTAAAGAGGATGTACCGTCGTATCTGCTGAAATCTTTTGAGTGTCATTACATCAGCTATTTGTGAAAATCTAAATTCTTGAGACCAATAGTCAGTATAGGCCGGCATATTCACGATTCCCATGATCAAATTAATTGCGATAAAATCCTTAAAATCTTGTTTTGAGAAATTAAGCGAGCGACCGATTATTTGAGTCGAGTATAAATTACTTTGCTGTGTAATCATATCAAGGATGTCATCATCAAAGAAACAATGAAAATATTCTAGTGGTGTTTTGACGTTGTCTGCAGATAACTGTTTATCATGTATTTCGGAAGTATGTTCAAATTTCTTGTTAATCCAATGGAAATTCAATTGTTTTTTTTGTATAGGCGCAGGTCGTTTTACAGCTAGCCTTGGCTGTTTTGAGCGTGTATTCTTTATATTTGACGGCGATGGTGAGGCTGTTACTATTGCTGGGGATGACTCAGGTGTTTCAGGCACTATTCGGTCAAATCTAGGTCTTTTATTTTGAACAACATTCACTATGGCGGTTGGTGAAGGAAGTATAACCGAGTGAGGAGAATCTTGAGCTGAGGAATCTAAAGAAAAAAAATCTGTAGAAGATTTCATTGACACTGGAGGACAGGAAGCAGTAATTTGGGTCACTGTGAGGTTGTTTTCATCGTCAAAAAGTAAGTGAAGATTTTCAAGAGAAGAAGGAAGCGAAGGACCGCATGAAGATTCAGTACTGTCATGTTTTTGAAAATTATCGACTTCACTACTGGAATCTGAACTTTCTTCATCATTTGATGATTGATTGTGTTTTGGCACCAATGTAAGGATTTTGCTAGCTTTTGAAAACATATGTACCTACAACCAATAGAAAATAAGCTAAACATGCATAAGCATTTGAATAGTTAATCAACTTGGCAATGTGCATATACAGATACAGGACGGTTTTGTGTAAGTTGTTAGTGAAGCTGGCAGTGTGTACCGTGAGATACATATTAAATAAACACAAAATTGTTAGTTACTTGGCAGTGTGCACGATGAGATACATCCATTTGAAAAGTCAAATTAAACATCAACCAGACAATTATAGTAAGTCCAAAGTAATTACTTTTGTGCAACATTTACTTTATATTTTACGCACCCACTCATAAAATATGTAAAAACAAAAATATTTTGATAAATTTTCGTACCTTGTTGCGTGGCAACATGACGGGACTTGTAATAAACTGAAATTTGATAACTCATCAGGCTGGCCAACTTTCTGTTGAAAAAACTAACCGTACGTTCAAAAACTAATAATTTATCTAAACATTCATATCAAAATATGAAGTTTACGTCAAAAAATAATGGTACTAGAATTTTTTAAATTCTGATGTATCTCCACAGATAC